>QANX01006182.1:0-178069 GCA_003254975.1 Ochetophila trinervis | reverse complement strand
CCCAGCCCCCTTCCCAAAGCCCCCGAGCTGCGCACCCAGCTCCCTTCCCCGAGCCCCTGAGCTGTGCACCCAGTCCCCGAGCTACGCACCCAACCCCTTCCTCGAGTCCCCCAAGCTTCGCACCCATAAACCCTTCCCCGAGCCCCCGAGCTTCGCACCCAACCCCCTTCTTTGAAGCCCCCTCCTCCCCATTTCACCCAGCCCCCTTCCTCGAGCCCCCGAGCTGCCCCCTCCCCCATCTCACCCAGCCCCCTTAACATGCTGACCATAATATAATTGGTAGAAATATTTTATAATACTCTTGTCATGTAAACTTTTTGCTGTTGTATCTTTCAATTTCCTAAGTATGATGTCTTTAATTTTTTACGAACATCAAATTGTGGATGTGAAATTTTGGATTTTGAATAGTACCCATGGGTAAATTTATAAGGTAGCAACTTTTCAAATAAATTGTTCTCTATCCAGGTAACACCATTATATTTTTTTTCCAAGTAGTAACCTGTATTTTCCCTTTTGTGGAGATTACTTCCTGCATTATAAATTTTCTAGGTGTTAATGTTACTAAGTTTATGATCCGATGTCTCAAAAATCTATTTTGTGTACTTGGTATGTCCAACCCCCCCAAATTTTTTCTCCCCATAATAATGACTTCTGTTTCAAATGAACCATGTAGCATATTTTATTTGATTTGATGATCACTTTGCTGTTCTGATATTATAGTTGTAATTTATCAATGGATGTTATATTGTTCCAACACTACTTAGCATTTGTTCTAAATTTTGTTAAACATGGCTGTGATTTTTATTCGTACCCAATTATGTGAAACTTATTACTTTAAATGATATATCTTGCATTATTGTTTTGTTATGAAATTCCTAAACTTTCATTGTAAAAGTCTTTATTGTGAACCAAATATTTGTTATTCAATTAGCTTTCCCCAAAGTTTCTATGGACATTGTATTATGTCCATAATAATCTATTTCTTCCTTCATTTATATATCTGTAGTTGGGAAAAATTGAGCATTTTTCATGTTAGGTAAGCTTACTGTTTCATATTCTCATTTATTTTTTTATTCCTTTTTATAACTACTTGCAGCAAAAGGGTACCTTTGTAACTGGCCAGGAAGATAATACTAAAATTTCAGAGGAATTAAAATTGAGGTTGGCATACCGAGAATCAGCTGTTGCTGTCCTTGCAAGTTACTTTCCAGATCCTTATCGTCCTTTTACTGAGGTCCAAGCTGTTGCTTTATTGTCCTTTGTTATAAGTTCTTTTTGTTTCCATCAAACTTTTAATTAGCATACACAAAATATGTTCATATATAATGTTACTTGACATAAATCTTGTAGGTGCAATGGATGATAATTTAGAGCACAATGACAAGGGTAAAAAGACAGCAGTTGGTGATGCTGGTTTGAAAAGGAAGAGAGAGAGAAAGAACGCTACAATGATGACAATGTTGTGGCAAATCCATATTGAAGGCCATGGCTAAACTATTAGTGAGTTTGACTGTAACTATATGTTTTCGATAATTTTCTCCATGTAAATTGAAATATGTAATCTGAATTAGTTAACAAAAGTCTGAAATTTAAAAATTTTGCAGTAATAGGGAGGTAGGACTACTTAAGCAAAAAGCTGTCAAAATTGATAAAAAGGTAAATTCTTTCGTACTTTTACTTGGTTGAGGTACATGCTAAGAAAGGGCAAAAAATCTAATTATCAATTTTGATTATTTTAGGTCATGAAGCGTATATGAGATAATTGGAAAAAGCTGTCCGCTGGTTAGAAAGCAAAATTTGCTGCACCTACTCAACCAGTCTCTCCTCCTCCAGCTAAGGTCTCCCTCGCTTCATCTAGTGAAGCTGCACAACAGATTGCCCTAACAAAGATAGGGAGTTTAAATACAAGATGTTCCCATAAACATTTGTGGGATTTAGTTGAGTTGTTTACCGATGATAAGAAGAAATGTATACAAGGTCTTGGATTTGGTTCTTTGATATGTGGTAAGACTAGTGGTATAGATAGAAAATTGATAGCATGGCTGGTGGATAAGTTTGATCCTAGCACCGCTAACATAGAATTGCATGGTAGGAGGTACACACTAGGTTCGAAGGACGTTGAGAGATTGATTGGGTTAAAAGATGGTGGATGTCCAGTAGATATTAGTGGTCCAATGGAGGCCATAGAGGAGCTGAAGAATAAGTTTAGTTAAGCTATTCCAGGCATCTGCATTTCTGACCTAGCAAATATTTTGTCTGATAGGTCAAGTATTGTAAATGATGATTTTAAAATGGTTTTCACATTGTTTCTGATGGGAACGATTCTTAATCCCAATTCTAGTGTGTTTGTACTATTTAGTTATCTTCATGTTTTGCTGAACGTTGATGGTATTGTGAACAAAAATTGGGCCACTTGGATGTTCAATAACATGGTTGAGGGTGTCAGCCGGTACAAGGATGACAATATGTCATACATTAGTGGTTGTGTACTGATCTTGCAGGTATATTTTTACTCATTAATTGTATTTCATTTATTACATAGCATGAATGCCAGTCTTCTCTTATATAATCCATGATTTTATGCATTACAAATTTGTGCATTTTATGTGCTGCAGCTATTTTACTTCGATGTTGTGTGGCTGGACAAATCGATTGTTGATAGAGCACTGGCTCCCATTCAGGCATGGGGAGGCAAAGCCCGAAAAAAATTCAGATTGCAGTTAAAAAAATTTGGTGGTCTTGGATCGGAGAAGGTATATAATTGACTATTTTTTTAATGTGTTTGTCATTAAATGTTTATATATATTGTTCATAACATATTTGTAGATTACAACAAGGGAATTGTAGTTTGAAACCAGATTTGAAGCAACAGAAATTCGGCGTCCAGATGCAACAATATATGCAGAAAAGACAGATGTTGATGGGCTCAAAGCTGAAATTCAGCAGTTGAAACAAGATGTTGCAGGTCTTAAAGCGGACTTTGCAATTTACCAGGTGCAGGTGACTGATCAGCTTTCGAAAGTGCTTGATGTTGTGTCATCAAGACTAGAAGCTAATGACGTCAACATCACACCACCAAGTGCACAAAAAGCTGACAACAAAGTACCAAATCAAAGTAATGACGATGCCATACCCGCTATGACACAATCCATGACCATGTTTGTTTCAACTGAAGATGAAGCACCAAAGAAAAATGTTGTCGATGATGTCATCATAAATGATTCCTCTTCATTTGCTGATACTGCTTTCGGGGAAAAACTTGATGCATTGGTCCATGCCATTGTACCAACAGAGGTTGTATGACATTTTTTATGTATGTGTTTACTTTAAAGTTTGCTATATAATATGTAACTTTGACTGTAAAAATATATAATATATAATATATAATTTACTATGACTAAAAATATTCAAAGATGTTTATATTGATCCATGAATATTGTCTAATGCAATAAGCAAAAATTGTAATAAGGAAACTATAATTTTGTACGGAGAACGAAAGAAAGAAAAAAAAAGAAAAAGAGGGAGTAACATATTAATTAGAAATAGGAAACTATATAAAATGAAGTAAACAAAAATTTGCAAAAAAAAAAATTGAAAGAGAGATGGAGTAACATCTATATATTGGCAAGCATTTTTTGAGCTCTTCATATTAAAAATTTGTGAGTAAGTTTATATGTACTAGTAAACCCTAAATGCAGTAAGTAAAATTCATAGCTATATATGTAGTAATATCAATTCTTAACTTCCTCAAAATATGTTCCCAGTTGAAAAAACTAAACAAAATGAAGCTACGAAGAGAGCATTGAACCTTGGGTAGACTTGCTTCCGAGATGCAATGTTGGAGCTGTTGGAAGGCACCTGGAAATGACTTTAGCATCAAGAGAAGATTGAAGTTAATTGGTTGGTGAATATTCATATCTAGCGTCATTAATGATATGTGGTTGTTGGCATATTAAACATTATTTACTACCAAGTACAAAAAAAATGTTTAAAATGTTTAAATATTAATACTTTAAATATATACCATTTAAAAGGTCATTCCAATATACTATTTATATTGGGGTTTGGTAAGTGGATAATTTTCTTTTACTTTGAGCTTGGTGGATAATTTATGCTTTGTCAATGTGGTTAATTCATAAAGCAGGTAACACCATTATTATTTTGTAATATCC
Organism: Ochetophila trinervis; assembly: GCA_003254975.1. Taxonomy (NCBI): domain Eukaryota; kingdom Viridiplantae; phylum Streptophyta; class Magnoliopsida; order Rosales; family Rhamnaceae; genus Ochetophila; species Ochetophila trinervis. The sequence goes on along the minus strand of QANX01006182.1, from coordinate 173,897 downwards.
AAAACGAGGTAATATTGTCCATAAAAAAGTAAAATAATCTGCAAATAAAGTAACATCATCCATAAACGGTGTAACAATACCGAAATGTGGTAATATTGTTCAAAGAACCTGTAACTTTTCCATAAATAAAGTAAATTGGTCCAAAAATATTGTAACATTACCAAAATGATGTAATACAATCCACAAGTGAGGTGACATGGTCCATAAAGAAGGTAACACCATTATAAGATAATCCATGAACAAAGTAACGTGATTTGCAACATGCTATCCAAAATGAGGTAATATTGTCCATAACAAAGTAAAATAATCTGCAAATAAAGTAACATCGTTCATAAATAATGTAACAATACCGAAAGGTGGTAATATTGTTCAAAGAACCTGTAACTTGTCCATAAATAAAGTAAATTGGTCCAAAAATATTGTAACATTACCAAAATGATATAATACGATCCACAAATAAGGTGACATGGTCCATAAATAAGGTAACACCATTATAAGATAATCCATGAACAAAGTAACGCGATTTGTAACATGCTATCCAAAACGAGGTAATATTGTCCATAACAAAGTAAAATAATCTGCAAATAAAGTAACATCATCCATAAACGGTGTAACAATACCAAAATGTGGTAATATTGTTCAAAGAACCTGTAATCTGTCCATAAATCAAGTAATTTGGTCCGAAAATATTCTAACATTACCAAAAGGAGGTAACATTGTTCAAACGTGAGGTAACTTATCTATCAATGGAGTAATCCTAAAATATTGTAATATTACTACTGGTTATATCCGGTTACATAGGTATCTTTACTCTTGTGATGTTACTTGTCAACATGTAAGCATGGTTCTACCAGTCCAACCATAATAACAAACTGTACTGTAGGTTGACCTCTCAAAATAGCTTAAATTTAATTATTTATTTATTATTTTCTGGTCAACAATCATATATTAACTTGTAGCCAAACATTTTTTTTTTTAAAACAAAAGAGCTTATGACAACCAAGTACAGCTTTTGGCTAAAAGATAAGCCATAAAAAATGGAAACTTAGGACACATTTGATATTCGCAATAAATGTAAGAATAGGATAACTATTCGATCAGATTGACTATACCTATGTCTGGTATTTTTTTTTTTTAATTTCAGGATTATCTATTCCATAGGAATAATTGTTGCTTTGTTTCGAGGAATAAATATTCTTTTTTAAAAGCTCAGAATTGGTGGAAAAATAAAAATCCTTACCATATTTAAAATATATTTAAATATGGAATGATTATCCTTTACTAAAACTACATAAATAACTAATTCTTTTTTTTTTTTACTTTTAATTATTTTTTATGCAATTTAATATTTTTGAAAAGAAAAAAAGATATTTATAAAGACTAAACATTGAATCTAATTTGATATAATAACCAAACATATCAATCGGAATTTCTATTCTTTTTTTCTTTTGTAATTCCTATGAATAGGTATTCCTATGCCATCATGAATAGTTATTTTGTATACCAAACATGTCCTTGTATTTATTTTATTTATTTGCTAATATTTTTAAGTGAGATGACATCATATTATTGGTGAACATGAAATGAGACAAGAAAAATGGGATAGAAGAGAACATATTTAATAGAAAATGTGGGTTGCTATATATGTAGCATACAAATAGATATTGTTTAAATTTATGTGAGATAAATGCATATTTAATTCAAAAATTATTCTTTAATGGTAATATGCACAAATATTATTTATAGTTTTTAATTAATTATATATTTTATTAAGTATTTTTAGTTTATAAACAAATTGAAATTTTAAAGAAAATTATACTTTTTTTAGAAACTTAACAATGTCTGACAGAGCTTCTAGAATTAGACATTCACATTGACAATGTCAAGGCTATGTCAGCTCAACATTCATTATAAACATTACCATTGGAGCAAATTTTTCCAAAACAATATATATGCTTATGTGGCATGTTAATTTTAGCAATCCACATTCCATTGAAGATGCTTTAAGTCCCTCTTAGTATATTCTTTGATATCAAAATAAAAGGAAAAACTAATTAGATTTAATTGCATTTTAGTGACTTTTAGGATTTAAGATTTAAACCCTCAATTTTTTTTTTTTAATTTGCTGCAGATTGGTCTGATATCCAATTTAACATATGGATGGGTAATGGTTTCATCCACATGGATTTAACATGACTTCATCCTTCAACCCAAATATGAAAAAACCTCATATCTCAAAAATATAATAAGTAACCAATTGTGTCTAATCAAACTAGCAGCTTAAAAACACATCTAGCCCTGGAGCAATAAAATAATGACTTACTTAAGTTAAAAATAGAAAATAAAAGGGTAATTAGTAGGAATTTATTACTCCAACTATACCATATTTTGCATTATTTAGGTCCTCTATTTTGATTTAACTTTGTTGTCATTAAACCCTCTCAACTCTACGTATCTATTGCACCATAAGAACCATTTCTAGTTTCCATTAGTTTTTTTTTTATGACAAACATATGTGAAAGGCACGTAGAATAACATTAATGTAGATGCCTGTTTTCAAACCGCCATAGTGTGTCGTAAACTTGCAAAAATGAAGGAACGTGAAGACACCTTGTTGCTTAAGTTAGATGATGATCTATGAATACAAAAGAGAGGTAGAGTTCTCTTAAACTAATAAGAATGTAGGGATGTATTTTCGCAGTATGGTGAGGTATTTATAGCTATCCTTTGCATCAGTTTTCCTAATTTATTTTAGGAAACTGTGTTGGGAATATTGGTATGAGCTGCCATGTAATCAGTCCTATGTTAAGAGACTGTGAGCTAGGTGTAGCAGATTTTGTCCATGCAAGTTAGTTATGCACTNGAATGAACCTGAGTCTCTCATTATCCACTCAACGGGCCTGACTTGAAATTCAGCTGGTAGCTGGAATCAGGCCCAGGTTCCGAATGAACCTGAGTATTTCATTATCTGCTCAATGGGCCTGACTTGAAATTCAACGAGTAGCTAGAGTCAGGCCCAGGTTCCGAATGAACCTGGGTAAAAACCCACAGAAGCCAGTTGACGCGATACCTTCTTTGCCAGGGAGGAAATAGGGGTGTTGCTGCGTCGGTTGTCCTCATGGGAAGGGATTCTCGAAGAAGAACAGCCAACGTGCTAACCAGATGAGAAGGGAGGCGCACCATTTCCTCCTCAGCCATTCCCACGACAGGTTCCCTGCCTTTGGAGGTACGGAGGACTTCCTTTCCTTTTGGAGAAAAGCTTTTCCCCAGATCTAGATTATGATCCGGAGGCAGGTTCCTTGCCCTTTAGAGAGGCTGGCTTCGGGGCAGATGCAGAGCTGTGAGGGGTGGAACCGTACGTCAGCTTCGCTGAGGTCAATCAACTCAATGGGCAGGCGCCCAGGCAGGTCTCTCTAGGAACTACTTCTCCTTTCCTAACCACTCATGGCTGCAAAAAACCAGGAAATGATAGTTAGAAACGTCACAAGATAAAAGTATGTAAACAAGAAGATTGCCCCTAATTCATACCCAGGGATAATCTCTCCTCAAACAAAATAGATTTGTAGTCCTTCTCAATGAGACTTAAACCCAGGATGGCGTCCACCATGGTATTGCTAGCTTGACCAAGAGGAGGGGGGATGAACTCGAACCGTGACCTCGGCCCCCAAAGCACCGAGGTACAGATACCTCATAACTTGTTTCTTGGGATCCAGCCTCCCAGCAACCACCAACAAAGGACCAGTTTCTTCTACCATCCAGTAATTTCAGGCAGGAATTGGATGAATTTCCTCTTACGAGGATAGACATAGTACAGAGCCGCCTGCTTGGGAAACAGTCTAATCTCGAAGAGGGCCTGGATTTCCAAGGGGGTAGGGTCCGATTGAAAATGTTCCCTCCATAGCACGAAGGAGCAGAACACAGACCTCCAGANCTCAACTTATCACTTGTTGATGAAGTTTCCTACACTGGAGGAGGAATGGGAATCAGGACAACTTTCGTAGCTCCATTCCATCCGCAAGCGAATGGATAAGTTGAAGCAGTCAACAAGGTAATCAAGACCAACCTGAAAGCTAAGCTGGACGTGCACAAAGGGACCTGGGTGGATGAACTCCCAAAAGTTTTATGGGCATATCGGACCACACCTAGGACCAGAACTGGAGATACCTCTTTCTCTCTAGCATTCGGGGCTAAAGCAGTAATACCGGTGGAAATCGGAGAGCCAAGCCTTAGAGTCAGGCAGTTCTACCTCTACAAGAACGATGAGCAGATGTGTTTACACCTTGATTTGATTGAAAAAAAAGAGGGATATGGCACAGATTAGAGCGGTGGCCTACAAACAGAGGTCAGCAAGGTACTACAATTCCAGGGTATAGCAGAGAGGTTTCAGGCAGGGAAACCTGGTCTTGAGGAAGATAATGCTCAACACTAAGGAGCATGGGTCAGGAACCCTCGGACCTACCTGGGAAGAACCTTATAAAGTAATTGAAGTATTACGCCTAGGCACGTACAAGCTAGAAGGATTAGATGGAAAGAAGTTGTCTCACCCATGGAATGCGGAGCATTTAAAGAATACTATCAATAGATCAATGTAGTGATGTTAGGCATTCGTAAAATACTTTTATTTTTCAATAAAGCAAATGCTCATTTAGGAATGAAACGCCTCGCCGATCAAAACCCTATGAGTTTCTTGTTATCTGCTCAACAAGCCTGACTTGAAATTCAGCTGGTAGCTGGAATCAGGCCGAGGTTTCGAATGAACCTGAGTCTTTCATTATCCGTTTAAGGGGCCTGACTTAAAATTCAGCCAGTAGCTGGAGTCAGGCCCAGGTTCCAAATGAACCTAAGTTTCTCATTATCCGCTTAATAAGCCTGACTTGAAATTCAGCCGGTAGCTGGAGTCAGGCCCAGGTTCCGAATGAACCTAAGTCTCTTATTATCCACTCAACGGGCCTGACTTGAAATTCAGCCGGTAGCTGGAGTCAGGCCCAGGTTCCGAATGAACCTGAGTCTCTCATTATCTGCTCAACGGGCCTGACTTGAAATTCAGCGGGTAGCTGGAGTCAGGCCCAGGTTTCGAATGAACCTGAGTTTCTCATTATCCGCTCAACGGGCCTGACTTGAAATTCAATGGGTAACTGAGGTCAGGCCCAGGTTCCAAATGAACCTGAGTTTCTCATTATCTGCTTAAAATGCCTGACTTAAATTCAGCAGGTAGCTGGAGTCAGGCCCAAGTTCCGAATGAACCTGAGTTTCTCATTATCCGCTCAACAGGCCTGACTTGAAATTCAACCGGTAGCTGGAGTTAGGCCCAGGTTCCGAATGAACCTGAGTCTCTCATTATCCACTCAACGGGCCTGACTTGAAATTCAGCTGGTAGCTGGAATCAGGCCCAGGTTCCGAATGAACCTGAGTATTTCATTATCTGCTCAATGGGCCTGACTTGAAATTCAACGAGTAGCTAGAGTCAGGCCCAGGTTCCGAATGAACCTGGGTAAAAACCCACAGAAGCCAGTTGACGCGATACCTTCTTTGCCAGGGAGGAAATAGGGGTGTTGCTGCGTCGGTTGTCCTCATGGGAAGGGATTCTCGAAGAAGAACAGCCAACGTGCTAACCAGATGAGAAGGGAGGCGCACCATTTCCTCCTCAGCCATTCCCACGACAGGTTCCCTGCCTTTGGAGGTACGGAGGACTTCCTTTCCTTTTGGAGAAAAGCTTTTCCCCAGATCTAGATTATGATCCGGAGGCAGGTTCCTTGCCCTTTAGAGAGGCTGGCTTCGGGGCAGATGCAGAGCTGTGAGGGGTGGAACCGTACGTCAGCTTCGCTGAGGTCAATCAACTCAATGGGCAGGCGCCCAGGCAGGTCTCTCTAGGAACTACTTCTCCTTTCCTAACCACTCATGGCTGCAAAAAACCAGGAAATGATAGTTAGAAACGTCACAAGATAAAAGTATGTAAACAAGAAGATTGCCCCTAATTCATACCCAGGGATAATCTCTCCTCAAACAAAATAGATTTGTAGTCCTTCTCAATGAGACTTAAACCCAGGATGGCGTCCACCATGGTATTGCTAGCTTGACCAAGAGGAGGGGGGATGAACTCGAACCGTGACCTCGGCCCCCAAAGCACCGAGGTACAGATACCTCATAACTTGTTTCTTGGGATCCAGCCTCCCAGCAACCACCAACAAAGGACCAGTTTCTTCTACCATCCAGTAATTTCAGGCAGGAATTGGATGAATTTCCTCTTACGAGGATAGACATAGTACAGAGCCGCCTGCTTGGGAAACAGTCTAATCTCGAAGAGGGCCTGGATTTCCAAGGGGGTAGGGTCCGATTGAAAATGTTCCCTCCATAGCACGAAGGAGCAGAACACAGACCTCCAGATTGGCGGCATAATCCCTCGCCCAAGCAAACAATTTGGCATCATAAATCATTGCCCAATTAATTAGCACCCCTACTTGGCGGCATATCCCATCGCCAAGTAGTCATCATCCATATATATATCATGCATTTAGGAGTCCACACGAAAATGATCACATTCACAACATTTACTTTAAATCCATAAATAAAATATGTATTTAAACACAGGTATGAATATGCATGTATTTATTCTAGAGGAAATAACAAGATAATATAAAAATCATACATTATTCATTAATAATTTAACATCACAAGAAAAGGGCAACCATCATCGCGATCCTTCTCCCCAAGGCACTGTGGCAGGAATGGGGTATTGGGTAACCATCATCACAATCTTTCTCCCTAAGGCATTGTGGCGGAAATGGGGTGCAATCATCACGATCCTTGGTCTTTAGGAATCATGGCATTTAAAAGGCAAACATATGGCTGAGGGTACCCTCTCCAACATCATAACCCTCCTTATCCACATCACTATACATCATCTTTATTTGTATCCCACAATTTCCACAATCACCATATCATCAACCACAATCATTTGCAAAATCACTAAGTAAAAGAAAACAAACATATAATATATTCCATATATTCCATAACCATTATCAATAAACACAAAGTTCAATTACAGTCACAGTCAAATCATTATAATCACAGCATGCCAACTCATTCCAAAGCTAGACGCAACACAAAACATTCCACACTCTAAAACCATAAGCAAGTCCCTCTACTCGAAGTATAAATCACAAACCCAAGTTATCTCACATCGACAACCGATCATAATTTCAATAACAAAATCACTTTCAAAGAAATCCAAAATCAAGTATTTGATACTTATAAGCACTTAAACACAAATATCATGCAAGCTATTCAACAGAACTTAAAATGCGTAATTAACCCATATCATACAGTATATAATTATTTATAAAACTAAATTACATACAATCTATATATAATTCAAATGCCCAAGTAACAACAATTCCTACCTTTTCTCCAGACTTTCCCATAGTCACAACCTCGTATGCTATACCTATTCATATATAAATTGAAATTAGCTCCTCACAGTCACAGCAATTTAATTGCTTCAGAAATTATTACCAACTTAACAAATATTACATTACTCAACTAAAATATGCAAATTATATATCAAAAAGAAGCTTGAGAAGTGTAGGAAATAATCAACAACTTATCTTGCCCAGTTGCCGCCGGAAAATGGCCAGAAAGTCACGTCGAACACCACTTCTTCGCACTGCTCGCTTGAAGGAGATTTGGGAAGAAAAGATGGTGGATTCGGATTTAAGAGGTCTGAAATAGGGGGAAAGGACCAATCCCGCAACCGGAAACCACCGAAATCAACCTTTCTCGGGTGGTAGGTTGGCTGATTTCTCGCTGGAATCTGGCAATCGCAGACAAGGGGTTGACCGGGTTTCTAGTGTTTTTTGGCAAACAGGGCTGCTCCACGGGCTGTCACCAACACAGTTGGGAAGAGGAAGTCGCTAGCTCCACGTTTTGGGTGATTTCTGGTTTGGTCTGGCCGGAAACTGGCCGTTGCCGGCGAAGGAAAGAATGAGTGGTGGGGCTGCGCGAGGGAGACCATTGGGGGGGGAAGGGGCGTCTCTTTTTCCAGATGTTTCTGGAATTTTTAAGAAGATGAGGTAAGGGCAATTTAGTCATTTCTCACTCTTTTAATGTCAGCCTTGCAAAATTACCAAAATGCCTCTCACACTATTTTAACCATAACTTCACGGTCCTAGCCCCGAATCAAGCATACTACCAGTCTACGGACTTGTATCGATTAGCTTTATGCAATGGTACCACCGTCAAAGCCAAAACATATCTGCACAAAAAGTCAACTCTGGGCCCACTCACAGTCAAACTGGTCAACTTTGAAAATTTGTAATATTTCTTTAAAACGGGATGTTACATTGTTGTGGTATAATTAACTCGCAAGTGCATGAATAACAAGTAATCAAGTACAGTTTTAAGAGAATTCTGATATCGATCTCACGAGGAATAATGTCTCTAGTTATTGAAATTTAAATAAACTGTAAATTAAACTTTGAAAATTAAAAGAGAGTTTTTGAAATATTGTTGTTGTGTAACCAAGCATGAATTTGAAAGCAAAGCAATATTAAAAACAAAGACAAGGCAGCAAGTACGATTTCATAGATTTTAAGAAACAAGGATTATGATTTCACCAATAATATTCCTATTAAGCCCTAATGCATTGTAGATTCATAGGTTAACCCTCTTTTAACCACATATGACTAGAAGTTGATTTCTCAATGCATTCTAATCTAGCAAGCACAATGTATTTAATTACTTCTAATCTAAGCATGGAAATTTAATCCCTAAGACATGCAAACTCAATAAATCATGTTAAAGTATAAATCATGTTAAAGTTGTCACTAAGGCATGTAATATTTCTATAACCATGTATTTTATTGTCCATCCATATGTATACTCCTTATTTCTAAGCCAATATAAATACTTAATCAATCCACCTTTTCATGGAAGCATTAAGAACTACAATAAAATATTAACCTTATGCATGAATCGAAATTAAAGATGCATTAGAAACTAAATAGTCATAAAATGGTTACTTCATAATCCTTATAGTAAAATTAGTTACACATCATCTCAAAATTATCCATGAAATAAATAAGAGACAACATCATTTAAATAATAAAGAAGATGAGAGAAAAGAAAACAAATTCGGTTTATGACTGCTGGAAATTGATTCTCCAATCCGTTCTTCTTGGCTTCTTTAAACAATGATCAAAGCCTCAAAGTTACTCCTCCAATGCTGGCTGAATCTCCTTGGACTTCTCAATGTGTAGCACAACTTTTCTCTCTTAAAAACTGAATAATAAATCTACTAAATACCTTTGTTGTTGTGAGAATGGGAAAGAAAAGAAAGGGAAAGGTGCGACTGGAGAGGGAACAAGGGTGCTGTAGCAGTGAGGGCTTAGTAACTTGTGAGAGGGATTCTTTTCTCTCTCAAGGTAGCAATCTATTTATAGGTGTTTAGACCATATATTAATTTATTCAAATTAATATTTAATTCAATATTATTTTGGAGTAGCTTTGTTCCACATTTGTTTGGAGATGAAAAGTACATGGATTTGCACAAGTATAATAGATGGCTTTGAAATTGAAAATTGAAGGAGTCCCACATCGGAAGCACAAAGAGTTGGTGAATTGGCGCACACTTTACGTTTTCTTTGGACTGTTATAGGTTCGAAGTGGCACACTCGCACACTTGAGACAACTGATTCGTTGTGTTTTGCACCAACATATCTTTTGGCACGCTCGGTGGGACGATATTTTTCGATGGAGGAAATGGTGCAGACTCGCTCAAAGAATCAGGAACTCGACATCCACAGCAGCGTTAGCAGCCGAAACATGTCTGAGGGAGATGTAAATGAAAGGGAGACAGGCAAGGCTCCGGATACGACAGAGATGTCCACCAAGGATTTGATCCGTGAACTATCCCAAGAGTTGAGGGAGAATTCCCGGAATATGGAAGCATACTAGGAGACCCAGCAGCAAACGTTGCAAGGAATCTTGGAATTGCTGTGCCAGCAGATGTAGACAACCTAAGCTGCGTCGAATGGCAAGGCCGACTAACGGCTAGGAGAAACAACAGGTGCAGGCCTTTCAGGCCGCACCCAATGGCAATACGCCAAGGATTGAAGCACCAGCCTTTCAGGCCTAAATGGCAAGTCCAACCTTACATTCCCTCACCGGCAAGGAACAATGTTCCTGCCTAGGGGCATGCTGACAACTTAGGCCCAAACTTGAGGGATGGTCAGGAAGAACAGACGACGTAAGCTTTCTAGGCTGTACCCAACGTACATGGAGGGAGAGCGGATGCCAGATGTACCCCAACCTTCTAGCTCGGAACCAGATTCATGGTGGAAGGCATGCAGAACATTTTGGACAGAACTACAGGAATGGACACTATGCTGCCTACGCCTATCAAGCAGACTTTCAAGCCCCTTCACGGAGGAATGGACCAAACTTGATGAACCACAGGCAAGGCATGGATCGGGAAGCTGTCGAGACCATCATCCAAGAGATGATGGGTTCTGCATTCACACGGACTGTACGTCCATCTTATAGGAGGCCATACCCCGATGCTTTTGACTAGATCGAATTTCCTAGAGGATTCAGGTTTCCTGATGATGTGGAATCCCAAGCTTAAAGAAACTGCAATCCCAACACACAAGATGATATGTAACAAACCCTAGGTAAAAACCCACCCTATAGCACCTCTAGATAACAATTGTATCTAGCAACACTAATTAGAAGGCAAAGAATGAAATTGAAATTCGCCACAAAGTAAATACCTTTGATAAAAAGATCAATTCCCAATGCAACAAGTAGAAGAAGAACTATCATATCTTGGAACACACAAGTCTTGTTGAAAACAAGAGTAGATTCTCAATAATCAATAATCAAAATTTTTTTTTACAAGCTAGAAACCCCCTTTATATAAAAATTACGGTTAGGTTAAGAATCAATCTAGACCATAAAATAATTAAGAAAGTAATCCTAAGGCTTAAAACTAACCCTAAATAAATATAATCCGAAAATAGAAATAATTACAAAACTGCCATTATAATCCGAAAATAGCTAAATTACAAAACTGCCATTATAATCTGAAAATAGCTAAAATTATGAAATTGCCATTATAAGATGCTTATTTTTTAAACTACGTCGTTTCGTCTCCGCAACTCCTGAGTATCATTATCACCTTCATCCCTTGCTTGAGAATCATGCTTAAATCATCATCTTTTGCTCCAATGGTAGAATATTGTTCTATGATGCCCGCATAATTCCCTTCCTCTCCAAAAAGATTCGTACTCGAATCTGAATCCATATCGAAATGAAAAATATCATAAACATTAAAAATAGTGGACTCATTGTACTCACCTTGAAGGGCGATTTTGTATGTGTAGTCCTTTACTCTTTCAAGCACTTGAAACGGTCCATTGCCTCTGGCATCCAACTTAGACTTCCTAAGGTTGAAAAACCTTTTCTTCTTTAAATATACCCAAACCCAATCTTCTGGTTTGAATATCCTCCACGTGTCATCCCATAAAACTTTCCCAAAGGGACTAAAAAATTCCACATCCTTATCATATTTAATAGTTCTAGGCACTCCACGCAATTTTGATTTCTCATCAAAGTCCTGCAATGAAGAGACAAAAACACTAGGCAAATCGGGGTTAAGGTTAGTTTCACAAAGCAAAACTTCTCGAAACCTCACTAATAATATTACTTTCTTACCTAAGAATGCACTACTGACTTCTTTCTCTTTTGCATTAAAACTCTTTTTCTTTTCACTCATCTCACTTTTTTCTATTGCACTTTCCTCTTTATTTTTCTTACTAGTGCAACCACTCACCATTAGGCCTTTATTTATATTATTTTCACTTTTGGCCTTTTATACTCAATTTTTTTATTTGTCTCACTTCCCAAATCCCCATGTGAACTTTTGGATAATTTCAATTGTTCAAAATACACCTCCATTGGAGATAAAGGTGGAAGTGTGACTCTCTTTTCATTATGCTCATGTCTCCTAGCCTTTGGTTCCTCCCTCCATGTGCGTCTCCTCATGGAATGATTTGAGACTTCATCATCTTCGGAACCCGATGGCTCTATATCTTTAGTTCGCAAACCATCTCTCATTGGGTTATTTGTGGCGGTCATAAAGACTTCACTTACCTTATCATTTAGCTCATCCATCTTCATCTCTTTGCAATACTCCTCTACGGACCTAGACCCTTGTGTGAGTCTATGCAACTTTTGATGAAGCTCTCTATAGAAATATGATGGTACAAACCTTTTTCTCATAATTCTCTTCATCTCATCCCAAGTTGAGACTGGATCTTCTCTATATCTCCTCCTCGACTGTATAAGTTGCTCCCACCAAACTAGAGCATAGTCGGTGAACTCCACTGCGGCTAGTTTAACCTTCTTCTCCTCAGAGTAATTGTGACAATCAAATATTAACTCTACCTTCTTTTCCCATTCCAAGTATGCTTCGGCATCACTTCTTCTCTTGAATGGCAGAATGTGCATCTTATTCGAACTTAGGTTGTCATCCCTTTCTCCTCTTGGCTCCCCTCTCCTAAGTCTTCTTCTTACAGTTTGGACTTCATACTCGTCTTCACCGGAAACAATTACTTCTTGTCTCCTGAGTTGTGTTCCTTCCCTTCTAGTAGTATTGGACATGGCCATGGTCATCTCCCTCATTTGCTCAATCATCTCATCCATCCTAGATTTCAATGATTTTTCCATCCTAGAAGTCAATCTCTCTTCCATTCTTCTATACTCATCCTCTAAAGATTGTCGTAAGAGTTTTGGATCTGGTGTTGCCACTTGCTCTTCTTCCGAAGTAGAAACTCCCTTTCCGTCTCTTTTAGACATTCTTACACACTCCCTTACGTGTTTAACTCAAAAATGGTAAACCCTCGTGTTTCACTCAAATTTGGCTTTTACCCTCTATATGCTCACCACTCAAGCCTTTTACCACTCAAGTCTTGTTCACCAAGTTGCACTTCAGAACCAATTACTTAAACAAAATATAAAACTAAAATAGCAAATTTCAAAATTAAAACCTAACAATAAAAAGCAAGTTCAATTCTAGAGCAAAATTGGCACAAAAGAAAAGGACAAAAGAGTAATGAAACAAATAATAATTACTCTATGAAATCAACACAATGAGAATAGGAAATCAACACAATGAGAATAGGAAACTAAATAGATTTAGAATAAGAAAGTATGAAAGTAAGAAACTATGAGAATAGGAAACAAATTAAATTAAGAATAGGAAAGTAAGAAAATAAGAAACTATGAGAATAGGAAACAAATAAATTAGGAAAGTAGGAAATATGGAATAATAAAAATAAAAAATCAATTAGGAATAAGTAACTTTCCTAATATTCAAGCAACCATTCTCAATATTCCAACTTTCAATATTTTTTTATTTTTTTTTGCTACGATTTTTTTTTCTTTTCTTCTTCCTTTTTTTTTTGTAAATATAATTAGATTCTTCTTTTTCTGCTTCTTTCTTTTTGGTACGATTTTTTTTTTACGATTTTTTTGGGTACTAAAAACACTAAGAACAATGAAGAACACGAAGAACTCAAAGAACAAAAGAAAAGAAAAAAACGCAGAAAGCAACAAGCTAATCAAAGACTCAAAAAAAAGAAAAACAAAGAACAAGATAAATAGGAATTTATCTTGGCCTTGCTCTGATACCAAATGATGCGGAACCCCAAGCTTAAAGAAACTGTAATCCCAACATACAAGATGATATGGAACAAACCCTAGGTAAAAACCTGCCCTATAGCACCTCTAGATAACAATTGTATCTAGCAACACTAATTAGAAGACAAAGAAAGAAATTGAAATTCGCCACAAAGTAAATACCTTTGATAAGAATATCAATTCCCAATGCAACAAGTAGAAGAAGAACTATCATCTCTTGGAACACACAAGTCTTGTTGAAAACAATAGTAGATTCTCAATAATCAATAATCAAAGTTTTTTTTTACAAGCTAGTAACCCCCCTTTATATAGAGATTATGGTTAGGTTAAGAATCAATCTAGACCATAAAATAATTAGGAAAGTAATCCTAAGGCTTAAAACTAACCCTAAATAAATATAATCCGAAAATAGAAATAATTATAAAACTACCATTATAATCCGAAAATAGCTAAATTACGAAACTACCATTATAATTTAAAAATAGATAAAATTATGAAATTGCCATTTTAAGATGCTTATTTTTAAAACTACGTCGTTTCATCTTCGCAACTCCTGAGTATCATTATCACCTTCGTCCCTTGCTTAAACATCATGCTTAAATCATCATCTTTTGCTCCAATGGTAGAATATTGCTCTATGATGCCCGCATCACCTGACTTCACCCTATTTTCTGGCGATGAAAGACAATCCACCGTGGAGCACATAGGCCGCTTCACCATCCAGTACGGAGAAGAAGCGGTCAATGATTTCCTTAAATTTCGACTGTTTGCTAATTCTTTGACAGGTCCAGCTTTCACTTGGTACATCAATCTGCAGCCAAACTCAATCCACAGCTGTCAAGAATTGGAGCAGAAGTTCCACGAGCAGTTCTACAGGATTGAGTTGGAGATTTTCATGGCAAACTTATCACGCCTGCGACAGATGGATGGAGAGTCGGTGCAGTTATTCGTAACCCGATTTAAGAAGGCAAGGATCAGATGTCACTGGACATACCGGAACGGGAGTTCATCAAGCTAGCAAAAGGTGGACTGAGCTACAAGCTTCAAAAGAAGTTTGAGGGGACAGAGTTCCATGGCTTGTTCGAGTTGGTCTCTCAGGACACTCGATATGAAGGCATTTTAAAGGAGGAGTACCAGAGAAAGAACTCTTCTAGAGGGTCATACTACAAGGACCCGAATACTGAAATTCACTTGGTGGAAGTTGAGGACCAAGAAAGTTTAGATGGAACATTTGAAGTGGATGCAGCGGAGGTAATAGCCATACATCCACATGTTTCCAAGGCTCTTGCCAGACCCGTAAGGAGCCAGAAAGTTCCACAGCTGGTGATGGACACGAGAAAGAATCGGGTCGAACTAGAAAAGGTCTACAGTTTCAACATCTCTAAAGCTGACCAGATCTTTGACCATCTGTTGGCCGACAAGGTAATTAAATTACCTGACGGCCATATTCTACCTACATCGGAAGAAATGAAGAAGAAGCCATACTGCAAATGGCATGGCATGTGGTCGCATCAGACTACTAATTGCGTAGTCTTCCAGAATACTATTCAGACATTGATCAAGAAAGGGACACTGAAGTTCCCGGAGAAAAGGAAAGAAATAATGGAAGTGGATAGTAATCATTTCCCTTCGACCGAAGCGAACATGGTTTTGGCCAATATTTCAGGCCTAGAAAAACCTAGAGTAAGGGTAGATCTGCGACAGACGTCATCCGAAAGAGTTTGGAAAAGAGATGTCAAGTTTAGAAGAGAGTATTCAGCCGAAAAAGCCGAATCTTCTTCTAAGTGCTTTGTAACCGATGTAAGCATGAGGTTTAGAAATGAGGGACGAGGCGTTCGGCAAGGAGTGGAAACCTCAACGTGTCAAAACCACCACTAGAAAGCAACAGGCAAAAATCTATTTTCCAGCGTCTGATAACAAAGTTGCAGCATCGACAGGTGAAAGTGAATGATCGACACCATGGAGGGCAAGGTGAGCCCAATCTCCAAGTCACTTTTTCTAGAAACCATCTGACGAGATTGGTTTCTCAGAAGATCGAAAAGCCAAAGACTTTCAGGCCACTGGTTACAGAGATAGATTGTTGGTACCATGCTGAATTCAGGTTTTGTCAACCACCTACCAAGACTCAAAAGAGGCAGATGCAGCGCCAGCATGCCGAGGCAAAGAGAATGGTTGAGGGAGCAAAGACTGGTGAGAAGGCTATTGGAAAATGGCCTATAACGACAGTTCAACCAGAAAACACAAAAGATGACAATGTGTTGAAGGAACAGGAATCACACCTCTGTGGTATGGAAAGGAGACCTGAGAATCTGAAGATGTTGGCTACAACTTCAACTCAGAACGTTGTCGCCTCATCCGGAGCTTCAGGGACAAAAAAACGGCATAATGTTGGGTCAGAAAACAAAGCGCTGAGATGATCTCCTGCTTAAGGGACTTGGATGAGGATATAATGGAAGAAGAAATGGTAGTTTCCTCAACTGACAAAGCTTTAACGATTAAATTCGGAGCTATGGATGAAGTGGCCATCAACATGGTCACTATTCGGCCATTTAAGCAACTGCCAAGAAGAATGTCGCTAGAGGTCATGCTCAAGGTGAAGGAGGAAATCGAAAGAGTGGTCAAAGTCGGCTTCATCCAAACAGCCAATATAGTCCCAGTTGTAAAGAAGAATGGGAAACTCAGAATATGCATTGACTTCCGGAATTTGAACTTTGCTACGCCCAAAGATGAATATCCGATGCCAGTAGCTGATTTACTAGTAGATGGGGCAGCTAAGCATGAGATTCTTTCTTTCATGGATGGACACTCCGGATATAACCATATTTTCATTGCAGAAGATGATGTTGCCAATACTGCATTTAGATGTCCTGGTGCAATCGGAACGTTCGAATGGGTCGTCATGCCTTTTGGTCTGAAGAATGCAGGAGCTATTTATTAGAGAGCGATGAATGCAATCTTCCATGACATGATCGGACATCTAGAAGTTTATATTGATGATGTCGTGGTGAAATCGGATGTTCAACTAGGTCACGTGGCCGACTTGAGAAAGGCGTTTGAGCAAATGAGGAAACATAAGTTAAAGATGAACCCTCAAAAGTGTGCGTTCTCGGCGGGAAACTTTCTTGGTTTCCTAGTCCATCAGAGAGGCATCGAAGTGGATAAAAAGAAAGCTCGGGCGATCGTAGAAGCCAAGCCTCCTAGGAATAAGAAAGAATTGCAGAGCTTAATTGGGAAGATCAATTTCCTCAAAAGATTCATTTCAAACTCATCTGGAAAAATTCAAGCTTTTTCAGCTTTGTTGAAGCTGAAAGATGAAAATGAATTTAGATGGGAGAGTCATCATCAGGAAGCATTCGACATCATCAAAGAGTATTTGGCCAATCCTCCAGTTATTATGCCGCCACGTAAGGGCCAGCCGTTCAAACTTTATATCTCGGCTGCAGAAAACTCTGTCGGATGTCTGTTAGCTCAGGACAATGAACTTGGAAAGGAACATGCGGTGTATTACTTGAGCAGAGTCCTCACGTCGAACGAGCTAAGGTATTCTCCGATTGAGAAATTATGTTTAGCATTATATTTTGCAGCAACAAAATTACAACATTATATGTTGCCAACTAGAGTAATCATCATTTCCCAGATTGACCTTATAAAATACATGTTGTCAAAACCTATCATCAAGGGAAGAATTGGGAAATGGACAATAGTGTTGTCAGAATTCGCCTTCAAGTATGTGTCTCAAAAGGCAATGAAAGGTCAGGCCTTGGCAGATTTCTTGGCCGACCATCCTTGTTTGGAAGTGGCAGGGGAAAAGGATCCGGTAGATATAGCTTCAATTTCTTTTACGCCGTGGAAGTTAAGTTTTGACAGATCAAGAACTCTTACTTCAACAGGAGTTAGGATCGTCATTGAATCTCCAATGGGGCAAAAGACAAAATTTTCCTTCCAGCTTGCTTTTGAGTGTTCAAATAATCAAGTCGAGTATGAAGCATTGATCATCGGTTTGAAAATATTGAAGAAAATAGGGGCATCTACGGTTGAAATAATAGGCGATTCACTTTTGGCTTTGAAACAATTGACTGGTGAGTATCTATGTCATAGTTGGGCTTTATCACCATACTACATGGTAGCTGATCAATTGGTCCAAAGTTTTGATGATGGGGTGTTTCAGCATATTCCGAGAGAATTGACTTGGGAGGCAAATGAAATGGCCCAGATTGCTTCAGGAATTCATATGCCAGAAGAGTTGACGGAAAGGATTATCAGCATACAATAGAGGGATCTTTTATCATTACAGGAGATGAATGTGACAGGAGACATCTTTTGTATAGAGATTGACGAAAACGATTGGAGATTTCTATTGATGAATTATTTGGAGAATCCAAGCCAAAAAACTGAAAGGAAAATTCAGCTGAGAGCGGTGAAGTACGTCCTATTTGACAAAGAGTTGTACAAAAAAAGACAAGATGACTTGCCTTTGAAAGGTTTAGGCAAACACGATGCAATGCTAGTGATGGCTGAAGTGCATGAGGGTATTTGTGGAGCACACCAAGCTGGAACAAAGATGAAGTGGCTAATCAGGAGACATGGCTATTACTAGCCAAGTATCCTGTCCGACTGCATCCAGTATGCCAAAGGGTGCACAACTTGTCAACGTCACAGCCCAGTACAACACATTTCGGTCGTACCTCTCAATCCTATAATTAAGCCGTGGCCGTTATGAGGATGGGGATTTGATTGGAAAAGTGTATCCTCCATCTAGCAAACAGCATACATTTATCATTGTCGCCATTGATTACTTCACTAAGTGGGTTGAGGCAAGGCCGATGAAGTCAGTAAGTCAAGTTGATGTTATCAAATTCATCAAGCATGACATAATTCATAGGTTCGGTATATCAGAATCCATTACTATCGATCGTGGAACAGTATTTACTAGTGAAGCGATGGAATCATTCGCCACAGAATATAGGATAAAGTTAACCCATTTGACCCTATATTTTGCCCAAGCTAATGGTCAGGCTGAAGCAACGAATAAAGTCTTAAAAGGGATTCTTGAAAAGATGGTGGATGATAATCCAAGAGAATGGCATGATTTATTGTCAGGATCACTTTGGGCATACAAAATGTCAAAGAGGTTAGGAACTGGCACAACACTGTTCGCCTTGACATATAGGCATGATGCGGTTCTGCCAATGGAGATAACGGTAAAATCTTTGCGCGTTGCTCAACAAAATAATCTTACCCTAGATGAGTATTCTGAGGCCATGATGCAAGAGATAGAAGAACTTGATAAAGTAAGATTGGCAGCCTCAGATCACCTCCAAATACAGAAGAAAGTCGTGGCGCATGCATACAACAAAAGAGTCCGCTTAAAGAGTTTCGGCGAAGGAGACCTAGTGTGGAAGGCAGTACTGCCTATTAGATCAAAAGATCCAAGATATGGAAAATGGTCTCCTAACTCGGAATGACCTTTCACTATTGTCGGAATAGTAGGAAAATGTGCATATCAACTCCAAGACGTCGACGGATCAAAACATTCAAATCCGATCAATGGCTGCTTCTTGAAAAAGTACTATCCAACTAGCTGGGAAGCCCGAGAAATACCAAAAATTGGAGATACTTCGTTTAATCAGAGTTAGATCCATTGGCATTGTAATTTTGTTTGATAAGTCAATAAAGTTAGGCTGAGTATTTTTTTTACGGCCAGTTACTAAAAATTCATTCGGTTTGATTAGCTAGCCAATCTAGGCTGCTAGTTATATATTTGTCCTTTTTGTCGAGTTGGAGTAACTTAGAATGAAGTTTGAATGATAGTTATTTTCTTTAACATGGATTTAACACAATTGCGACAGATTCAAGCTCAAGGCCGAAAGTTCACGGCTAATTTCTAAAAAATGTGATTAAATTCAGCAGTGCAATACTTGAAGTCAAATAAAGTTTATTATTCAAAACAAGACAATGAATATATAAAAATGTTTGAGTAAACTATTTATCTTTAAACGTTTCATAAGAGGTTTTCTTCAAGTTATCCCATGATGCATTACAGCGCTGAATTATCTCTTCGGCTTGTGATTTCTTGCTCTTGACTACTTTAGTTTCTTCCTTGGTGCGAACAAGCCTCTCTCAGATGGAATGAGCCTCAGTGGACAATTGCTTGGCGTGATCAACTTTTTCTTTAAAGTTAGCTTCTGCAATTGATAGTTTTTCTTTCAACCCTTTGATTTCAATTGCTAGAGCGGTAGCTTTCTCTGCCGAATGGTCAGTATGCAAGGAGGAGAAGACAGCCTGGAGGGTAGAAAGTGAAGTAAAAATGGTCACAGCCTCAAAGATATCACATTGTGCAAACAATAAAGAGTCCACGTCTTGATCAAAAGAAGCATGAAATTCAGCAGCACAAGAACGGAGAGTGTCATCTACTAATGAAGTCTTGCTGAGAATTTCAAACGATGTGAGTAGTTGGCTTTGAACGTCATCTTTGGTAAGGATGTCGAATTCTGATTCAAAGAAGCTGCTGACATAGTTTAATGCTCACTTAACTGTATTAGTCTCAGCTTCATCTGCATCGGTCTCGTCCACAGCAGGAACCGCTACAGCCGGAGTAGGAGGGATTGGTCTAAGCAATTCTTCGACGTAAAGAAAAGTATCATCTCCAAGATCAAACTTGTCCATAAAGCTACCATCAACTAAAGAACTTGGAATGTTAGGAAAAAGAGTACTTTGGAGCAGTTCTTTAGAGGATTCTCTATGACGGAAGGCGAGGCTGAAGGAGATGCGTTAAGCGCCAAAATCACCTCAGAAGCTGTGATCAAAGGAGAAGATGAGTTATTGCCCTAAAGAAATTCGTTGAAACAAATTGGCATGCACAACTAGAAGAATAAACTGAAGATGGATGGCGTACCTCTTTTGTAACAACATCATGGCATATATTTTTTGCTGAGAACAAGTTACCACAAGGAGACAAAGCAATGGCCCTTTGGTCCTCGAAGGTGTGATGTGGATTTTCTTGGTCTGGACTAATAGATATATCACATCTTTTCCTTTTCTTAGAAGGAGTCTCAGGCAATATAGGTGATTCTACAGAAGAGACTGTTGGAATGTTAACCTAAACACATTAAGTAGAAAACTAGTTTGACATAAGGGACTTACCGTTATTCGGGGTCTGGCATGGGGAAAGATGTAGTGACGGATCAGCTGAAAGCAAAGAACAACAGTCAGAAGCTTTAGTAATAGGATTGTGTCTGGAAAAAACACATGTGGCTACATCTTTGGCAGGGAACCGAAACATGGAGTGGGTGATTTTTTCCCACCACTCGTCCAAGTTTTGAGTTACATTGGGGTTGCACATGAAAGGAGTGTACTTGAAAGAATAACTCGACCGTTTGAATGCAACATTGCATTTTTCAAACTCATCTATGGTAGAGAAGGATGGCAGATGAATGGAGTATTCATTGAATGAAGACACACATGGCACAGGGACAGCTTGACAAAGACCAAATTGCCGAGCAACAAGGTTCGGACAGTAAACTTCCACGCCACATTGATTGGATTTAAACCTTCGGCCAAAAGGAAGATCTCGGTTGAGTAATATGCTGGACCAAAGTAATTTTAGTAACTTCATCCGTGGAAGGTTGCTTTTACGCCTGAATCAGGTTTAAGTGCTGAATCCAGCCAGGGAGGAAGGAATGAATATTTGATTAGCTTAGTAAATGCTTCGGAAGCCCTACGACTGGTGGAGTAAAAGAAGTCAAAGCAAGCCGTGGCAGAATGAACCAACAAGCCCATATGTAGAATTTGTTGTCCTAGAAGAGTTGGACCAGCTAGTTGTGAGAGAAGGCCTCTTCTCTGGGAAATAAGCATGGAGCCAGAGCTACAATATCCAAAGGGGACCAGAATGGTGAGGATCCATATCCGACTTGACAACATTGTTTATTCCACTGTATAGATGGCCGACAACGAGCGGTCCAAATGCATATGGTGAGCCAGATACGAGAGTTTTAGCTATGTGGATATATCCTTTCGTTACTTGCACCGAAGCTACACAAAAGATGTACCTACATAGCCACATAAGAAGGAAGGCGAGATGTTCTTTTTCTGAGGGTGGATCATCTTTTCCACGGAGTGTTTTCAGAAAATAACAGTAAGATGATTCCTGATTTGGGAATTTAGCTTCTTCATTGTGTGGTAGTCCACTTTGAGTTGAGGGAGTAACTGAAAGGAGTTCGCCGTGAAGTCTGATGCTGAGGAGAGCTGCCAGATCCAACAAGGTGTGTGTCATCATGCCAAACCGAAAATTGAAAGTGTTGATGACTGAAAACCAAAAGCATAATGCAGCAGCCAAAAGACCCTTGTCACATGGAATGTTGAGACACGACAGACGTATAACACCATAAATTCCAGACTTCCACTAGATGTTGCCATAATGAGGATCCAAGCGATCAACCCATGAGATCCAATCTGAAGGCGTGACAGGCCATGATTTGAACAGCTTGGGGTCTTTCCACTTAGTCCAGTCCAAGATTTTCAAAGAGAACGGTAAAGTTTTGTCTGGTCAGGACTGAAATATAGAATCCATTTTTCGAGGCATTTTGTTTTTGAATCGAGGTCCAAGGCTAAATTCTTTAAAAAGCGAGTTCCTTTCGATCAAAATTCTGATGGCGTGTTCAAGTTGTTCCACGTACAGAAGTTTGCTGTTGTTAGTAGCCTGTAAATAAAGTCATTCAATGATTTAGGTTTAAAAAAAAAAAAAAAGGAAGTTTGATTAAGTGTGTTAGTAGGTAAAGTCATTCCTACACAAAGTTGAGACGGTGCATCAGGAGCCTTTTTATTTTGAATTTTTTGGCCTGGATAGGGTTTGGTCCGCATAATTGCAATTTTGAAGCCAAATATCTGCAAATAAAAAAAAAACGGTTGAGTAAAAAATATATACATATATACATGTATTTTTGTGTTGATTTTATTTGTGTGGGACACATATAATTGCAGGGGCATTTTCCAAGCCCAAGGCGCGCCCCAACCCAGTTGCCCAAGTCTCTAACCCAGCTGCCCCTCCAGCCCACGATCCGCGCGAGTCCAGCCCAAAGCCGCTACTCCAGCTGCGAGTCCAATCCACCAAGCCCGCATCTACAGCCCGCGCCCGAGTCCAATCCGTAGCCCACGTGCCTCGCCCAGCCTAGAAGCTCATCTGCGTGCAGCAGCCTAGCTGTAGCAACCAAGCCCGCATTCAGCCCACTCCGCGTCAGTTGTCCTTCAGCCCGCGTTCTACGTGCCTAAATCCAGTCATGCCCGTGTCCAGCCCGTGTGCTTGGTTTTGCGTCCAACTTCAGCGATCCAGCTCAGCCTGCACCTGAGTCCAATCTGCAGCCCACGTGCTTGGCCCAGCCTCAAGCCCAGCTCGCGTCTGGCCTGTGTCCACGCATCAAGTTTCCAGCCCACGCTCCAGCAAGTCCAGCCGAGTCCAAATTCCACTGTAGATCGTCTTCTCCACGCTTCCAACTGGTTCAGACGCACTTTTGTGGAATTTTCTGCTATGTTTTCTCCAGCACCTTCACATCGAATTCAACCGCTCACCATTGCGAAACCATTCCCCTGCAACTGCGAATCCAGTTATGCCCGCCACAGAATCCAGTTATGCCGTGCCGCCACTACGAACCTTTTCTAGAGCGCCACTGCGGACCCAACAGCTTCATCGACGGACTCAACCGCTCCATTGATGAACCCAACCGTGCCACTGCAATCAAGTCGCGTTGCTGCAAACCTAGGCCAGCTCGTCATGCACCCAACCGCGTCATCCATCCAAACCTGCAAAGCCCATGCATGTCCGGGGTTGACTCGCCGAATACATCGACATTCTTTTTTCTCCAGGGCTGACCACGTTATCTTCACCACATTGCTGAATCCACCGGCGTTGAATAACAAGAGCTTTTTTCGTACATATATGTAGATATATAACAACAAGTAACTAAGAAAATATATGTATGTTTGAGTAAGTTGATTTGGTTACTTACCAGAAGCGCATGCAGCAAGTCGAATTCTATTTTTTAACAGTGTGGAGATCAATTGGAGATCACTGCAAGGAAGCAAACAGAGTTACGGAAAGGTAAAAGAAACAGAGATATGTGCAGCACTTTAGAAGCAATGATGAATCCTGTTTTTGACAGCGTGGAGATCAATTGCTGCATAAAAAATTTATGAATCATGGCATGAATTTTAAAGTAACAGATGATATAGACAGCACACATTGAAAAGAAACGACAAAATTTCAAACCTAAAAAGAGTGGAACCGCCGGCTAGGTTTAACTGATGGATTATACATATATTTTTATATATGTATATATATATATATATGGTATAAATTTGAGTTTGTGCAATTATAAAACTTGGAAAGAAGAATTGGGTCAAGCATGAAGGTTTATTGTTTTTTGTTTGATTACCAAATTTGGATGGTATGGCATCCATATTTGGAATGGAATTTTTGCAAGGAAGGATGATGTTTGTTTGAATTGGAAATTTGCCTATTATTTACGAAAGCTAAATCTTTGACTACTTTGAATTAATTGGTTGATTGAACCAAGTGATTTGGAAGGGTCTAAAATATATGGATCTATATATTTGGCAAAGATGAGTCCATTCGGGCATAAGGCTGCACTAATTTGAGGAGTAATTTAGCATATTTGTTTTGCAATTTTTTACTACAAAATTACAAAACAAGGGGGGTAATGTTTAGACCATATATTAATTTATTCAAATTAATATTTAATTCAATATTATTTTGGAGTAGCTTTGTCTCACATTTGTTTGGAGATGAAAAGTACATGGATTTGCACAAGTATAAATAGATGGCTTTAAAATTGAAAATTGAAGGAGTCCCACATTGGAAGCACAAAGAGTTGGTGAGCCACATTCTCCTATATAAATAAAGGCTTCAACAACTTTGAAAGAGACTTGAGCATCCACACACACCAGAAAACATAGACTACTTATTTAATTCTCGTTAGAATTTACTTCGAGTAGTCAAGTGTTTTAGTTGAAAATTTTAATTAAAAGTCCTTTGATCTGAAAGGCATTTGTAACCCTTTAATTATTTTATTCTCAGTAATTAATACAATCGTTTGATTAAGTTTAATATTAATAGGCACACACTTTACTTTTTCTTTGGACTATTATAGGTTCGAAATGGCACGCTTGTACACTTGAGATAACTGATTTGTTGTATTTGACACCAACAATAGGAGAGGTTTAAGAGAGGTTTAACCCTAAGGTCTCTCTAAAACCTAGAGAATATATGGGATAAAATATTACATAATATCAAACTCCCATAAGTTCTCTATATGGTCGGCCATCGTAAGGACATAGAGGTATTTTGTTACTCATGTTCACACTAGGGATAGAGATACTTTTCTTATCTTCTTAGGAATCATAATCAATCTCTACTATCCCTTCCTTTTATCCCAAATATTATTCTAATTAAGATAATTAGAATATTCTGACCTTCCATGTGTCATGTGATGTGGCAATTTTGGATACATGGTTGATATGTGGTGACATGGCAGTCCAATCAGAATGGTAGTCCTAGTAAGCATAAAACTTTCCTTTTTTTATCTTCAATGACAGTCAGGCAGATTCCAAGTACACTTTGGGTGACCAAATGAACTTCGAATGCATTGATTTTTGTTGAAAATGTTAGTTATGTGTCTTATATTTCTAGGCATATATTGATCGCACAAATTAGGCATCAGGAAGACACTCAAATCCTCATTTTCCCAAGACAATGTAAATATGCCGCAACTGATGAATTTGTAAATAAAACTGGCATTGATTGGCCAAAATATTTGCAATGAAACTTAGCAGCATTGAATAATATTGAATCATGAATCATTAGCAACTGGAATTGCATAAAAATTCTAAGTGTGGCTCCATATATGATTTTCTCAGTAAATGTTGCGCAGAAATATGGTAATTTCAGCCTGTCTTTCTTTTACTGAAAAATAGAAAAATACAGTTTTTAAGTATTTTTCATTTAAAATTAATCATAAACTAGCTTAAATTCAATATCAAAAGTGGCATAAAAACAGTAACATTT
The DNA here is from genome assembly GCA_003254975.1 of Ochetophila trinervis. Taxonomy (NCBI): domain Eukaryota; kingdom Viridiplantae; phylum Streptophyta; class Magnoliopsida; order Rosales; family Rhamnaceae; genus Ochetophila; species Ochetophila trinervis. The sequence continues at coordinate 148,126 of QANX01006182.1, read as the reverse complement.
TATGCCTATCATACATTGTAATCCGCAAGAGAAGCAAAGTGATCTAGAAAGATTAGTAAGTCAACAAGCTAGATTTCAACTAGAAACAAAGAAAGAGTTTTCAAGCTTCATGGCACAAACTGAAAGCTTCATGGTCAAAATGGAGAACCAATTCAACAATCAAGTTGGTGCCATTAAAGGACTTGAAACTCAAATAAGCCAACTAGCAAGCATGTTTCAAAGAGCACAAGGAATCCTCCCAAGCAATACTGGAAAAAATCCTAAGGAGGTAATGCCTATTAATTTGCAAGATAGTAAGCAACTAATTGATTCTTTTGATGTGCAGCTAGGGCCTTTGAGAAGCGTAGAGAACATAGATTGCCAATAAGAGCCAAAAGCCATAGCTGAAGGGGAAATAGAAGCACAATGTTTGAAATGTGTTTCCAAGGTTCAAGTTGAGGTACTAAAGCCTCGCATTTTTAAGTATATACCTCCTCATGCTAGAGGAGGCTCTAGAAGAGGAAATAATCAAAAGATGAGCTGCTGCCCATGGAGGAGAAAAGGGAAAAGAATTGAGTATACATGCAACTCCCACCACCACCATTCCCTAATAGGCTTAAGCAGAAAAAATTAGACTTTCAAATTACTAGATGTTTTTAAGAAATTATATGTTAATATCCCTTTTGTAGATGCTCTAGAAAATATGCCAAATTACGCTAGGTTTTTAAAAGAAATCATGAAAAAGAAAAAGAAATTAGGAGGTCATGAGATAGTAGTTTTGAATGAAAAGTGCAGTGCCATATTACAACACAAGCTACCACCAAAATTAAACGATCCAGGGGGTTTCTCTATTCCTTGTGATATTGGTCATTGTAAATTTTTTAATGTTTTATGTGACTTAGGAGCTTCCATAAATTTAATGCCTTATTCTTGTTTCAGGAAGCTTAGACTTGGAAAAGTAAAGCCCACCTCAATTTCTTTACAAATGGCAGACCGTATATTCAAGAAGCCAAGGGGAGTACTTGAGGATGTAATCGTCAAAGTTGATAAGTTTTACTTTCCCTTGGACTTTGTGGTATTAGATATGAATAAGGATGATGATGTGCCTTTTATTTTTGGTAGACCTTTCTTAGCTACTAGTCGTGCTTTAATAGATGTACAAGAAGGTAAGCTTACCTTTAAGGTTGGTAAGGAGAAGGTCACCTTTAATATCTACAAACCCACTCCTTATCCAAAAGATGAATGGTGCCATGAGATTGAGGCTTTGGAGTCAAATTTATTAGATAAAAGTGAGAAAAAGAATAAAGGGTAGCATGAATCAAAGTTTATTAAGAGTTGCTTTGGAGGTGGAAGCAACCAACAAATTGATCATGGATAGAGCTCCACAAGAAAGTCAAGCTAAAAAGACTTGAAACAAGCGCTTTTTGGGAGGCAACCCAAAGTTTATAGGTATATTTTTTATTTTTTTATTTATTTTTAGTTGTTTTTGTTTTTTTGTTTTTAGGTGTCAAAGAAGAGAAAATCAAATGAGAAGCATAAAGGGAGCTTCATAAGCCTAAACTTTGCAATTTCATTGCATTTTATCAAATGGGGGAGCTTTCTTAACCTTTTCTTTTTATTATATTTTTTTTTTCTTTGTTTTGAACATCGAGGACTATTTTCATCTTAATTTGGGGGTGGTTCTCTTTGTTTGAAGTTTTTCTTCTTTAGTGTTTTTTTTAAATTTTGTTTTATAGTTTTTAGTTTAGTATTTAAAAAAAAACATTTCAATGAGCCTATGATAAAAATATGATTGTGAATAAATTCATTCTTAGGTAGTGGAATTATTTTTGTGTATTTTCTAATGCCTAAAGTTAAGTTCACATGTTAGTACTTTCAAATTTATTTTTGAGCACTTTATTAAATATGCATGTGTTTGAGATTGTATTTTGGATAAGGTTTGCATTAATTTAGAGTGATTATTTTTTGTGAACTCTAGAACTTGCATAATTATGGCTTGAGGTGAAATCCTAGAGAGAGCATCGCCCCGGCTAAGGTCAAGACTCAAGTTCTAAAAGGAACAAGAGCTTTGTTGACAGAGCCTAATTTTGTTTTCCAGTCGAGAGGATAATGCCCAGATTAAGGTCAAAACTCAGGTTCCGAAATGAATTAGAGCCCATAAATATATGCTCACCAAGCCTAACTATATTTTCCAGTTGAAAGGGCATCGCCTCGACTGAGGTCAAGACTCATGTTCCAAAAGAAACTAGAGCTTCGCTCACCGAGCCTCACTCTGTTTTCCAGTCGAGAGGGTAACACCCCGACTGAGGTCAGGATTTAGGTTTAGAAAGGAACTAGAGCCCAGAAAAATCCACTCACCTAGCCTGACTCCATTTTCCAGTCAAGAGGGCATCGCCCCGATTGAGGTCAGGACTCAGATTCTAAAAAGAACTAGAGCTTTGCTCACCAAGCCAAACTCTGTATTCCAATCAATAGGGTAACACCCCGACTGAGGTTTTGACTCAGAGTTTGAAAGGAACTAGAGCAGAGAAAAATATGCTCACCGAGTCTAACTCTTTTCTTCAGTCGAGAGGGCATCGCTTCATCTAAAGTCAAGACTCATGTTTTGAAAGGAACTAGAGCTCAGAAAAATTCACTCACCAAGCTTGATTTCATTTTCCAGTCAGGAGGGCATCACTTCGTCTATCCGAATTAAGACTATAGCTCAAGGACATCGAAGGGTAGCAAAGAGATGACCCATCACTGGTCAAGACAAAAGGCTCGACCAACTCGATGTATAGTCCATTGGAAAAATCTTTACGTGCTTCCTCAAAACAAGTAAAGGTTGGGGGGTGTCATGCCAGGAACAACCATGTCCAAGCTTAGAAATCCATCAAATATAGAGAAAACCAAGTTCAAATCGTTCGAATCTTTAATTAGAAGTTGAGTCCTAGATTTTCAGTATATTAGAAGTTGGATCCCAAGTCTTTGTCAATTTTGAAAGTTTGGAAGTTTAGCTTTAAGTCCTTGCTAGTTTGAACTTCTTAATCAAACCCTTGGAAAAATCCAAGGAAAGAGATAAGAGTGTCTATAAGAAAAATAAAGGTGCTATAAAGTTAAAGTGCCTGCAAAAGGGGCATAAGGTCTCGACCTAACAAGAGTAGGCCTTAAAAAAAAGATTGCAATTTACAAACATAAATTAAAACAAAAGGAAGTGATGAAACATATTATGTTGGGGAACCAGGAGTAGAGGTCTTAGAGTTAGCAGTGGGCACGATAGCAGTGGACTTGAGGCTGTTGGAGAAACCCAAAGAGATTCGCCTCAGGAAGACTCGAGCTGGATGCATGGAGAGCTAAGTAGGTATGGACTACCCAGGGAATTAGGGAGCTAAGACTCAAGGCGTGCTCCAGCAGAGATATAACCAAGTCGAGCCAGAGCAAATTGACTGTCTGGATAACCACATCAACGCCTGCATCGTATTGCTCCACAACGTAAGTCACCAAGTCTTGATAAGCCTTTTTGAAAGCTAAGACCTTTTCCTCTCTGAGTTTCATGTCATGCCTAGCCTTCTCGAGCAAGTCCACAAAACCTTAAATGGCAAGAGCAAGAGCTTGATCCCTCTTTCAGAGCTCCTTGTTCTTCAGTTTGAGATCACCCTATCTTTTGATCATACGGTATCCGATGTCTACGTTCCACTTTTTAACCCCCTCAAGCTCATTCTCAGCCTTTTTCAGTTGTACCACGACTGTGGAGGTGACCTTGGTCAGATACTCAGTGTGTTCTTGAAGCTTGAAGATGGAAAAGGTAGCCCGTGAGGAAACTAAAAAGTGAGGATGTGAACAAAAAATGAAGAAAGAATGGAAAAGTTGAGAAGTAGAAGTGTACTCGAAGATAGCCTGGAGAGAATCTTCATCTCCCAAGAAAAAAGGTGAGGTATTAAAGCGCCTTCTATCTTCAGCCAAGGGAATCTCTTTGGATAGCAAGGATAGTAGCCCAAGAAAATGGTTGGCGGACTGGACTGTGTCCCCTTCGACAACCTCAAGAATGGTTGCACCCACCGTAGCGACAAGGGATGGATGGCATCCCATCCTCTTTGGACTCCTAATTTCTGCCCACAAAGAACCAGTCTTTTTTCCAACCAGTCACCTCAGGCAGCCCCGAAAAAAACCTTTTCTTTTGACAATAAATGTAATAGAGGCTTGCTTTCCTATGAACCAACCTGATATTGAAGCATGCTTGAATCTCCAGGTGGATTGGGTTCACATGGAACCATTCATGTTATAGTATGAGATAGTATAAGATTCCTTTCCAAACGTTTAGTTTCAATAGAAAAGGGATCAAACAAATGTTGTGGAGCAGTCTTCGCATGAAGAGTGCAAAAGGCAACCTAATCCCGCAGTCAAAGAACAAACTGCTTAAAACAATCTCCCAAGTGAGTAGGGAACCAAGAGTTTTCCCCACCTATGGAAGCCTAGCTATGATACTCTAAGGGATTGGGTACTTATCTAGGAGAGTGCCCAAACCAGAGGCAAATAAGGTTGACCTAGCAAAGTAGCATTCTAGGCTCTCATTCTTGGTCTTGGTCTTCTCCTCTCTGCCCTCCTATGATATGGTGGAGAAGATACTGAAGAGGCTTTAGGTTGGCCAGCTTTTTTTGGGACTGCCTCCTGAGAATTTAAAATATCTACAACCCTCATGTTGGCCACAACCTTGGCCTAAGATTGAGCTAGCCTTTGAGATTCCTAAAGAGGTTGTGAAAAACCTGAGGTTCTGGCTCATTTTGAAGCTGGAAACTGAATGGCACAGGGGATGGAAAGAGCAATTCAGGTCCACTACTGCTACTAAAAGAGGAGCCTGACATCTTAAAAATGACTTTAGAATGCCTACCAGGTAGGTAAAAGCCATAAGTCCTAAGGGATCAATGAAAAAAAAAAAAGGTAGGCCTTAAACTAGACACACCTACCATGAGGTTGAGAACTAATCCAAATACTACTAGAAGTGAGAGCAGCCAGGATGGAAGGAAAAAGGTAGCCTAAATTAGGAAATCACTCTGTATATATCCCAATTCTAAGGGGTCATAGACAAACCACAAAAATGGAGTTCAACAAAAAGTGAAACAAGGAACGCAATTAGTTTTCCAACACTCAACATTACAGTACATCCAAAAATAAAAAGGCAAATTTGAGCAATGGAAGAGAAAAATACCTTCAGAAAATGTGAAACCCTAATAGGGATGATGGCAGTAAGGAAGTCTCGGCTTCAAGGACATCACCGAACACCAAAGAAGGCAACAAGGATGGAAAAAAGAGACAAAAGTTGTGGGTGATGTGGATATGGAAAGCTTAAGCAACCAAATAGCCAACAAAGTCATGAAGACCTTGGGCACTAAATTTGGAAATCAGGGAGTTCATTCTATCCAAGTTTCTAACTGTGATTTGTGTAATGGGAATGATCATTCTAATTAAGAATGCCAACTTGGAAACCCTTTCGCTTTTGATGAGTGTAACTTTGTAGGAAATTTTCAAGGGACGCAACAAAACAATCCTTACTCAAACACATACAACCCAGGATGGAGGAACCACCCTTACTGTTGGTCAAACAACTCAAATGTTCAAGCTAATCAAGGAAGGAATGGCAAGTAAATGGACAAAATTTTCAAGGATCAAATCAACGATTCCAAAAACCAAATAATAATCATTCTTCTAACTTTAATTCTTCGTCTAATTTAAACTCAAATTTTAATTCTTCCAATTCTAATGAGAATAAAATGTCTAAGTTAGATGAAGCAATGGCTAATATGATGATCTCTTATACTTCTTTAATGCAGAAAACCCCACAAAATTTTCAAAATACTTATGTTGTAATTAAGGGTTTGGAAAATCAAATTGGGCAATTGGCAAATCAATTTCAAAGAAACAAAGAACCTTTCCCAGCCAAACATAGAAGAATCCAAAAGAGCAAATGCAAGCAATTGAACTGAGGAGTGGGAGACAAATACTTAGGCCCGAGGACAATGAGATAGAAATAGTGAATCTTGAAGATGATTTCAATGATGATCCACAACAAGCCGTGCATGACCAAGTCAAAGCCAAAGAAGTGCATCCCAAAATATAGTCTAGTGAATCTGAGATGCCTACCATGCCATTATCTAATAATCCAGAGAAGTATATTCCTCCCCATCAAAGGGAGCCTCAGAGTGTAAAAGCCATTCATAAAGACCAAAAACCCATGAAGAACAATGAGTACAAGACTCCTCCTCCTCCTTCTTTCCCTAATAGACTTAGGAATAAAAAATTAGATAAGCAATTCATTAAGTTTCATGACATATTTAAACAATTGCACATTAATATTATTTTAATAGATGCATTAGAAACCATGCCTACATATGCTAAGTTTGTTAAGGAGATTTTATCCAACAAGAGGAGGTGGGAACAATATGATACAGTAGCACTTGCTAAGGAGTGCAGCATAAGGCTTCAAAATAGGATCCTTCCAAAATTGAAAGATCCGGGGAGTTTTGATATTCCTTCTACAGTTGGAAATTTTAATTTTATGGCATTATGTGATTTGGGTGCCTCTATTAATTTGATGCTATATTCTGTCTATAGGAACCTAGGAGTCGGAGTGACAGGACCCGCCCCGGAAATCCCTTCGGATTCCCCAGAGAGGCCCCGCCTGAGGAAGATTCCACCAGAACCCTTCGGGGTAGCCGATAGAATCTTCCTCCGAAAAGGGGTTTAATAAACAAATAAAACAATAAATAAGACGAAAAGTAAGATAAGATATGCATCGCAACCAATATCAACTAGTAATACTGAATTGAATATTAAAATAGTATATGAAGTAGGTGGGAATGACAGAGCCACTAAGAGTGATAGACAAAAAAATATAAATAATACAAATCCAACAATAAACGGAAATAAAAGAAAAGAGTCTAATACAACTAAAGGCAGTAGCGGAAGTCAGGTATGAATGCGATGCCGGCGGTAGCTCACGAGGACCTGCAGCTAGGACCTAGGGAACAAAGTTAAAACACAAAACGTGAGATATAAAATCTCTGTGAGTGCTCCTAGGTAAATACAAAATATAAGCTCAGTAGTTAAAATTATTTCACTCAAACCTCACGTCACTCAGTTTAAAGGTTCCCAGTTTTGAAAATCATTTCGCAAAACCCTCGATTTTATCCCCAAAATCATTAAATCACTATAAACAGTTAGGGGCAAAAACATAATTTAAAACGATCATTGAAATCACGAATCAATCACTAAACCATAAATATAATCTCAACAAGAAACATTAAATTTATTTGTAAACATGTTTATATAAAATGGCAAGGAGAAACATTTGCTAAATCCAAAACCGATCTAAAACCAAATACCATGAACACCAACCCATAAATTCAAAATCCACAATCTAAAACAATGAGGCAAAATCCATGAATCCAAAATCGTATGAATCCAAAACCAAATAAATCCAAATCCATAAATCCAAATCTTATAAATCCAAATCATATAAATCCAAATCCATAAATCCAAATCTTATAAATCAAATCATATAAATCCAAATCATAAATCCAAATCAAATAAATCAAATCATATAAATCCAAATCGTATAAATCCAAACCATATAAATCAACCCAGTACAACATCACAGCATCGTTGCCGTGTGACCCTCAGCGTCCTGACAGCGTCACAGGCGGGGGGAGGGGGTATACTCATCACAACGAACCGGCGTCCCAAATCCGTCATGGCAGGATCCTCATCATCTCTCTCCTGACACGTGTTCGCAGCAGAGGATGGCATAATAATAATATAGCGCGCACAATAATCCATACATCTCAATCATCATACAATACCGTGTGGTACTCCTCAAAATCATTTCTAAAATCATCCATGATATCATCAATTTTTCAAATCCTTTAATTTTAAACCATTTTGTAAATCCTTTTATTTTTAAACAATTTTCCAAAAATCTTCTATTTAACAAAATTTACGAAAAATAATAAAATATTTCGAATATCAAAAATTTGACCCAAAAATTTCTTAAATTTCACAAAAACCACAATTTTCTTAAAATTACCATTTTTTACAAACTTGCAAAAATATCCAAAATTTCATAAATCACCAAATACCATTTAAAACACAAATCTCATATAAAATTCCATTAAAATCACAAATGCATAAATAGTTTCAAATCATTAACCATTTAAATCAGCAGATAATATATTTGATAAGCATACTTTAATATGCACAAGAAAAATCCAATCAAAACAAATCATATGCGAATAAATCATAATAATATATAATCCCAAAATGTTTAGCAAATAAACACACTCACAGATCTGAAGCGTGCTCCTGCTGGATCTTATGTCCAGCCCTCGATCGCGTACGAGCACCTAAATAGAATTTACCAAAAATATCCTTTAAAATCCGAAAATTAACCGAAAGCTCATAAAAGTCCTCTGAGTTTCTAATTACAAGATTAAAACACTATTTACTAAGATTGCCCAACATTTTCAGTAATCACGAAAATATCCTAATATTTTCGGAATTTACGAAAATGTCCCAAATCGGCAAAAATCCCAAAAAAACATGGATTTTCCCGTTTCAAGTCCGATTTCAACAAACTTTATACCAAAACGAAATTAAAGATGCAAGGAACGAAAATCTACCTTTAATTTCAAGATTCCTCACAGCAATTGATCGGAATTGGTCCCGGAAGATCGGACCTCGGCCGGGATTGGGCGTTTTCGAATCCGACCAAAATTAGATCAAATTGAAGGTACAGCAAGCTTGCCCACAACCCTAGGAACGCGTTGGGAAGGGAGGTGAGCACTCACTCGCCGGAAAGGGAGGAGATTGGCGACGGCGCGTGGAGGAAAACGGCGGCGGCTGTGGGCGGCGCGTGCTGCGCGTGCGGCGATCGTCGGAGCTCGAGAAAGTGCAGATCTGGTCGCCGGTGCGGTCTGAAGCTCGTGGTGGTGGCTGTGTCGTTCCACTCGCCGGCGATCGGAGTAGATCGGGGTGGAGGTGGTGGCTGTCGCGGTGGTTTTTCTGAGACTTCGCAGTCGCTTTTCACCGTACTCCGGATGTTTCCGGGGTCAATCTCGATACCAAATGCAGATCGTCGCACCAGCTTTCCAACAGTACCAAGCACGCTCCCTAACTCCACCGGAACAGTGAGATCCGGCCGGCCAAAAATGGTGTCGCGACTGTACACGGTTGCTCGGGCTCTCAGTTTCGCTGTGATTTCCGACGATCTGGGTCGTTTCACGGTGAACCACCGGTACGAGGAGGAAGAGGAGGTTGCCGGCTTCGATCTAAGGGTGGTTGTCTGCCAACTCCGGCCACGGTGTGGTGGCTGCCGGCGTGGGAAGGTCGCGCGGTGAAGGTGGGAGGGGGGAGGTGATTGGGTTTGGGTTGGAAAATTCTAGATTTTTGGCAAATTTTAAAAGATGAAGACAGGGGTAAAATGGTCATTTCTCACCCATAAATATCAGTTCTTGCCAAATTACCAAAAAGCCCTTCACACTAAAACGACCATAACTTCCCAGTCTTAACTCCGAATCAAGCATACTACTAGTCTACAGACTCATATCGACTAGCTCTACGCAGCTGTACCAAAGTCAAAGCAGAAACACAACCACACAAAAAGTCAACCCTGTGGCCCACTTAAGGTCAAACTTGTCAAACTTGAAATTTTTACTATTTTTCTCAAAACGGGATGTTACACGGAGAAGTAAAGCCAACACAAGTAACCCTCCAAATGGCGGATTGGAGCTTAACAAAACTGAGAGGTATATTGGAGGATGTACTTATTAAAGTTAACAAGTTCATTTTTCTTGAAGATTTTATTGTGTTGGACATGGAAAAAGATGCAAACTTGCCATTGATTATAGGGAGACCGTTCCTTGCTACCGACTGAAATTCGAGGAGCTCTAGTTCATTTGGAACCTGGGCCTGACCTCAGCTACCGGCTGGAATTCGAGTCAAACCCATTGAGCAAATAACAAAAGGCTCTAGTTCATTTGGAACCTATGCCTAATTTCAGCTACCGGCTGAAATTCAAAGAGCTCTAGTTCATTCGGAACCTAGGCATGACCTTAGCTACCAGCTAGAATTCGAGTCAGACCCGTTGAGCAAATAGCAAAAGGCTCCAGTTCATTCGGAATGTATGCCTACTTATAGCTACCAGTTGAAATTCGAGGAGCTCTAGTTCATTCGGAACCTGGGCCTAACCTCAGCTACCCGCTGGAATTCAAGTTAGGCCCGTTGAGCAGATAATTAGAGACTCTTAGGGTTTTGAGTGGTGAGGTGTTTTGTTACTGAATGAGCATTTGCTTTATTGAAAAGTAAAAGTGTTTTACAAATGCCTATCGTCGTTACATTGATCTATTGATAGTAAATCCTTAGGTGCTCTGCATTCCACGGGTGAGACAACTTTTTTCCATCTAATCATTCTAGCTTGTACGTGCCTAGGTGTAACACTTCAATTACTCTATACGGACCTTCCCAAGTAGGTACGAAAGTTCCTGACCCATGCTCTTTAGTGTTGAGCATTATTTTCCTCAGGACCAAGTCTCCCTGTCTAAAAGATCTCTGCCTCACCCTGGAATTGTAGTACCTCACTGATCTCTGTTTGTATGCTGCCGCTATTATCAGCTCCATATCCCTCTTTTCTTCAATCAAATCAATGCTCAAACATATCTCCTCATCATTTTTGTCGAGGTTGAAGTGCCTGACTCTAGGGCTTGGCTCTCCAATTTCCACCGGTATCACTGCTTCAGCCCCGAATTCTAGAGAGAAAAGGGTCTCACCAGTTCCTGTCTTGGGTGTGGTTCGATATGCCAATAGAACTTTTGGGAGTTCATCCACCCAAGCCCCTTTGTGTACATCCAGCTTAGCTTTTAGGTTGTTCTTGATTATTTTGTTGACAGCATCAACTTGTCCATTCGCTTGCGGATGGAATGGGGCTGAGAAAGCTATCCTAATTCCCAGATTCGAGCACATATCCTTGTAACTCTGATTATAGAACTGCCTGCCATTGTTCGTCACAATTGTATGTGGTATGCCGAACCTACACACAATAGATCTCCATATAAAATTGAGGTCTTAGCTTCAGTTATCGTAGATAATGGCTCAGCCTCCACCCACTTAGTGAAGTAATCAATCGCGACTATAGCATAATTTGCCTGGCCTTTTCCTGTTGGCAGAGGGCCAATAAGGTCAACTCCCCACTATGCAAACGGCCAGAGGCTGGTGATCGAGGCGAGCTATTCAAGGAACTTCCTTGGCACGCTGGCAAACCTCTGGCAGAAATTGCATTTTCGTGCATAAACTTGTGCATCCTTCTTCATCGTGGGCCAATAATATCCCTGACGGATTATTTTGTGAGCAAGCCATTGGGCCCCGGAATGATTGCCACAAATGCCCTCCAGATAAGGGCTTCTATTTCTTCCTTAAGTTCCTGACATTCATCAGTGTCATGACCATAATCTCTGTGGTACCTGCAATACTTCTTCCTGTTCTGATACCGAAGTGGTGTCTTGATTAGAAGGGATTTTTTCAGCATGTTGCTTCCCTCCATTTTCATCAGTACCTCCTCACGCGTCGTGTTGAGCGATGTAACCTTCGTGAGTCATTTTGACCTTCGTGTTCCTGCCTGGACCTCCTCCGTGACTCAATGATCTCTTCCACAGAAATGTACTTGTGTGCTTCCACCAGCATCTCGGTGAAAGTCCGAGGAGGGTTCCTTGTTATCGAACGAATGAGATCTTCATCTCTCAAGCCATTCTGCATGGCCTGCAGGGCCCTGTCATAATTTTCTCTTTCGACTTGCATCATGGCTTCTGTAAATCTCTGAATGAATGACTTCAGAGACTGTCCCTCCCTTTGAACGATCGAAGAGAGGTGAGTAGGAGGCTTCTTTACTGGTCGAGCCTCGAGGAACTGAGCAGTGAAGGCATCCTCCAGCTGCCTGAAAGAGCCAATAGTCCCTGGCTTCAAATTAGTAAACCATGAACTAGCCATTCACCCAAGGGTTAATGGGAAAGCCCTACACATGATTGCGTCCTCGGCTCCCTCAAATTCCATCCAGACCCTGTAAACCCCCAAGTGTTCTCTAGGGTCGATTCGGCCGTGATAACGTTTCACCTGAGGAATTTTGAAATTAGGTGGGAGCTGTCTGCCTTATCCCCAAGGTGAAAGGTGAGGTGAACTGGGACCTTGCTGGCAATGAGCCTGGGCCCCTGCCAGGACATGGGGGTCTCTTAGACCAGTGTGCCTCCGTGCCTCAACTTCTGCTACATCCCTTATGATTTCCTCTTCAAGCAGCTCCAGTTCCTCTGTTCTAATGCGAGCTCTTTCCTCATCAAGGTTCCACCGAATGTATCGTTCATGTCCCATTTATCTTCGGACAATGGTCCTCTCATTCTCAGCTCATGTTCTTTTCCTGGCATCCAGAGATGCTCTTAGATTGCTTAAATCCAGACCTTCATAGGCTGAGGAGAAAGCATCGCTGACTGCTTTATGCTTGAAACTTCCTTGCCTGTCCTGCGGGTGATATGGAGAGGCTCTGACATCTATCCAAACCTCTCCATCAAGCTGCCTTGAACACTCGTGCCTCATGTCGTTCCTTTCATGACCTCTGGCGATGTTTTTAGCTGCTCCTCCTTCTCTTTGTTTCTGCGGTCGTGCATGGGGACGTGGGGAATCCACATGCACTTGGCTCCTGCGTGTCAAAGAAAGTTGTGATTGACGATTGTTTTGATTTTGTACCATTTGCTCTATTAGTTGCTTGAAGAGATTCTCCACGTCGGACAAGTGGGTTCTCTCGAATCGTGTGGCTACCCTCCTGTCACTACATCTCTGTGGGGGTAGCTGCGATAACAAAGCCGTTGGCTCTCTGGGAACAGTGGCTACCCGATGAGAGATAGTACTGGTTCTTTTGGGCTGCTTATCCCTAACTTGCCTGTTTGATGGCTCGGCGCGACTATTCTCCAGTCCCGCTTCAGGCTGATCCTCCATATCACGCTCTTTAACCTAGCTGCAATAATGGTTTTTTTGCCAAACTTCTTCTCTTTGGGTCACGATTCTTCCAGATGATCCTTTTACCAGTGATTATGGTCGTACATGACTTCTAGATCTTGACACAACTTTGATATTTTTCTTTCGTTTCCCACAGACGGCGCCACTGTTGTTGTCTAATTTTCATCACTATGATGCCATGCGATGTTTCCCTAAATGGATCTCAAATTTCGTCCCTGACCCCTGCAAGATGAGATAATGGCGTCAGACTGGGGGCCAATGGTGTCACCAGCGTTCCCACTCCGATGCCTAAGTCAGTTACGAGACTATTCCAGAAACCTCCTTTAGGTTTCTCTCAGGTATCCCACTGCGCAGCCTACCTAGAGTTTCGCACCGAGGGGCCCTTCTGAAACCTATCAAAGGTGATGATGGGACAGGTCTCGGGTTGTTAGGGAGTGTTTAGGGTTCAAATTTCAAGAAAACTGTTCCCTTCCCACTCACTTAACCTTACCTTAAGTACCTCATCTCAACGGCTTGGATGCTAGGGTTATGAACCCTCATAAGCTAGGATTGTGACACTTGGACTCAGAGAATAAGGTAAGTATTTAACTAACGTTTCCTGGTTTCTCGTAGCCATGAGTGGTCAGGCAGAGAGGAGCAGCTCTCGGAGGGACCTGCCTGGGCACCTGCCCAGGGAGTTGACTGACCTCAATGAGGTTCTGAAGTTAGCAAAGCTGACACACAGCTCTACCCTTCGTGGCTTTGCATCTGCTTCGAAGCCTGCTTCCTTGAAAGGGAAGAAACCTACCTCCAGATCGAAGTCTCGATCTGGGGAAGATCTTTCCTCTAAAGGGAAAGGAATCCTTCGTGTATCGAAGGGCAAGGAGCCTGCCACACGGGTGGCTGAGGATGAAATGGCTCGCCTCCCTTTATCTGGTCTGCCCGCTAGCTGTTCTCCATCGGGAAGTTCCTCCCCAAGAAGACAACTGACGCAGCAACACTCCCAATTCCTCCCTAGCTGAGGAGGCATCCTGCCAGCTAGCTTCTATGAGTTCTTGTCTAAGTATCTCATCTTTTTCTTTTATTTTATATCATGTTAAGCCCTGATAAATGTCGTTTCTTGCAAGCTTTCTTGTCAGTTTTCAAAGTCCAGGAGCTAGTGGAGATTGAGCTCTAGGCAGCCAACATGTCTTTGTCTCGCCTCAAGGACGTGGAGAAGGAATTGGAGAGGGCCAAACAACGCACGTCTGAGCTCGAGTTCATCCTGTCCAGGAAAAGGGGAGCTCCAAAGGAAGAACGAGGAGCTGAAGAATAGGGTCTGTGCTCACCAGGAGCTTAAGGCCCAACTTAAAAGAGCCCTGGACGAGGTCAAGCTCGAGCATGACATAGTTGCTGCGATCTCCTCAGCTTACCAAACCCTGGTGACACAGGCAAATGGGCATTTCGACATAGGGATGGATGCTGCAATTAAGGAAGCCCGGGTCTGCTTCCTTGGCATGGACCTCTCCGTGCTGGAGAAGTCTCTGGGCCTCAGGACCTGCCTGCCCCTTCTTATCCCTTGCCTGGGTCCTAGTCCCCTGGTAGTGCAGTTCCTCCTCCTGGTGGCCTGGCACTCGAAGACCCAGAGGTTCCTGTCTCTAGCCATGACCACTACCTTCCGGTTCCCCGACTCTGGCACCCACTGAGGAGGTTGACTCTGGCATCCATGCTTCTGCACCTGATGTTCCCCTTGCTAGGCTTTGACAACATTGATTTTCCTTCAATTTCCCTATTTTTTTTTGCTTTTAACTATCTATTTTCGGATTTGGAACTTATTTTTTCGTAGTGTAATGGTGATGACTTAGTTTTCCCACTACTGTCCCCCTCAAACTCTGGCCTGTTCTTTCAGGACAGGGGAGAGTTTTCTATTGTTTGACTTGGATTCGCTAGGGAACTTGGGCCTGACCTCGGCTACTGGCTGGAATTCGAGTTAGGCATTTTGATCAAATAACCAAAAGCTTTAGTTTATTTAGAACTTGGGCCTGACCTCAGCTATTGGCTGGAATTCGAGTTAGGCATTTTGATCAAATAACCAAAAGCTTTAGTTTATTTAGAACCTGGGCCTGACCTCAGCTATCGGCTGGAATTTGAGTTAGGCCTGTTGAACAAATAAAAGGAAGCTCTAGTTCATTCAGAACCTGGGCCTGACCTCAGCTACCGGCTAGAATTCGAGTCAGGCCCATTGAGCAAATAAAAGGAAGCTCTAGTTCATTCAGAACCTGGGCCTGACCTCAGCTACCGGCTGGAATTCGAGTCAGGCCCGCTGAGCAAATAAAAAGAAGCTCTAGTTCATTCAAAACCTAGGCCTGACCTCAGTTATCAACTGGAATTTGAGTCAGGCCCGTTGAACAAATAAAAATAAGCTCTAGTTCATTCAGAACCTGGGCCTGATCTCAACTATCGGCTGGAATTCTAGTCAGGCATGCGGAGCAAATAAAAAGAGGCTCGTAGAGTTTTGAGCAGTGAGGCGTTTCTTTCCTGAATGAGCATTTTCATTTTTGAAAAATAAAAGTGTTTTACAAATGCTCTACGTCGTTATATTGATCTATTGGTAGTAAATTTTTAAATGCTCTGCATTCCATGGGTGAGACAACTTCTTTCCATCTAATCCCTCTAGCTTGTACGTTCCTGGGCGTAATACTTCAATTACTTTATATAGACTTTTCCAGGTAGGTCTTAGAGTTCCTGACCCATGCTCCTTAGTGTTGAACGTTATTTTCCTTAGGACCAGGTCTCCCTGCCTGAAGCATCTCTGCTTACCCTGGAGTTATAGTACCTTAATGATCTCTATTTGTAGGCCGCCACTCTAATCTATGCCATATCCCTCTTTTCTCAATCAAATCAATGCTCAAATGCATCTACTCATCATTTTTATCGAGGTTGAAGTGCCTGACTCGAGGGCTTGGCTCTCTGATTTCCCATTGCTAAAGAGAAAGGGGTCTCGCCTGTTCCAGTTTTGGGTGTGGTTCGATATGCCCATAGGAATTTTGGGAGCTCGTCCACCCAGGACTCTTTGTGCACATCCAGCTTAGCTTTCAAGTTGTTCTTGATTACCTTGTTGACAGCCTCAACTTGTCCATTTGCTTGCAGATGGAATAGGGCTAAAAAAGCTACCCTAATTCCCAGATTTGAGCACATATCCTTGTAATTCCAGTTATCAAACTACCTGCCATTGTCCGTTACAATGGTATGTGGTATGCCAAACCTACACATAATAGACCTCCATATGAAATTTGAGGTCTTGGCCTCAGTTATCGCGGACAATGGCTCAAATTCCACCCACTTGGTGAAATAATCAATTGCGACTATAGCGTACATTGCGTGGCCTCTACCCATTGGCAGGGGGCCAATAAGGTCGACTCCCCACTGGGCAAAAGGCCAAGGGCTGGTGATTGAGGTGAGCTATTCAAGGGACTTCCTTGGCACGCTGGCAAACCTCTGGCAGGAATTGCATTTCCGTGCATGAATTTACGCATCCCTCTTCATCATGGGCCAATAATATCCCTGACAGATTATTTTATTAGTAAGCGATTGGCCACCTAAATGATTGCCACAAATCCCCTTATGTACCTCTCTCAGGACATAATCGGCTTCGGTTCCACCCAGGCATTTCAGGTAAGGGAGTGAAAAACCTCTATTGTATAATACCCCATCTATCACGGTATAATATGGGGCTTTATACTTCAAACATCAAGCCTCTAGCTTATCCTCAGGTAGGATTCCTTCTATCGGGTATTTGAGTATTGGATCCATCCACCCGGGCTTGTCATCCACCTGGTTAACTGCCTGTTCCACCTTCTTGTAACTTGGTTCATTGAGTATTTCAAAAGGCACACTTCTTGTAAGCTCTGAGTTTTACGTCGAGGCAAGCCTAGCAAGTAAATCTGCATCTAAATTCTCCTCTCTTGGTACCTAAGTGATTTGATATTCTTCAAATTTTTCAAGGTAAATTTTTACCTTGGCCAAGTACGATATCATGTTGCCTTCCCTTGCTTGGTACTCTGAATTTACCTGCCTGACTAGTAATTGTGAATCACTGTAGACTCGTAGCCTTTTAACTCCCACCAATCCTGCCATTCTCAAGCCTGCAATCAAAGCTTCATATTCAGATTCATTGTTTGTTGCCTTAAACTCGAAATGGATGGCGTACTCGAGTTCAACAAAATTAGGTCCTGGCATTGTGAGTATGAATCCAGCTCCCCTGCCATGCTCGCTCGATGAGCCATCCACATGCAAGGTCCTTAATGTGGTTTGGTCCTCATGTTCCTTTTCATCTTCGGCATCCAGGGATTGATCCTCTGCCCCTTCCAATGCGGTGAATTCAGGGATGAAGTCAGCGACTGCCTGAGCCGTTACTGTTGTCCTTAGGATGTAAGAAATCACAAACTGCACCAGCTTTATGGACCACTTGATTAACCTTCTTGAGGTTTCTGGCTTTTGAAGTACCTGCCTCAACGGGTAACTAGTTGGGACAATGATGTCGTGGGCTTGGAAATAAGGCCTGAGCTTCCTTAAGGATACCAGTAAAGCTAAGGCAAGCTTTTCTATGGTCAGATACCTTGTCTCAGCTGACATCATAGCTTTGCTGACATAATAAACTGGGTATTGAACCAAGGCTTCCTCGCAGATGAGGGCAAAGCTGACTGCTATTTTTGAAACGGCCAGGTACAATAATAGTGTCTCTTCGAATACTGGCTTGGACAACAATGGTGCTGAGCCCAAGTACTGCTTGAGTTGAGTAAATGCCTCCTCGCATTCTTCTATCCACACAAAACTCTTGGGCACCTTGAGGATCTTGAAAAATTGCAGGCACTTGTCAGTCACTTTGGACACAAATCGATTCAAGGATGCTATCCTCCCAATCAGTCTCTGGACATCTTTGATTTTTGCTGGGGAATTCATTTCCAAATGGCCCTGATCTTATCAGGGTTAGCTTCAATTCTTCTTTGGTTTACCATGAACCCCAGGAACTTCCCAAAAGATACTCCAAAGATGCATTTTGCTAGGTTTAACATCATCTTATGCTTCCTGAGGATGGAGAACATCTGGTCCAGATCAGCCAGGTGCTTCGAGGCTTTAATACTCTTAACCAACATGTCGTCCACATATACTTCCATGGTTTTCCCTATCTGCTGAGCAAACATTTTGTTAACTAGCCTCTGGTAAGTAGCCCCCGCGTTCTTAAACCCAAACGGCATCACTTTGTAACAGTAAAGCCCCCTGTCCATTATGAATGAGGTTTTTTCTTGGTCCTGCGGGTGCATCTTGATCTGATTGTACCCTGAAAATGCATCACAGAAGCTATACAATTCATTACCTGCCGTAGAGTCCACCAGCTGATCGATCCGAGGCAGGAGGAAGCTATCTTTCGGGCAGGCCTTGTTGAGGTCAGTAAAATCCACGTAGACCTCCACTTGCCATTGCCCTTCTTGACCAACACCACATTTGCCAACCAGTCAAAATAAAGCACCTCCTTCACAAGTCTTGATTTAGTAATTTCTCCACTTCTGTCATGATTGCTTCATAACGTTCAGGATTGAAGCTTTTTATTTTCTATCTGACTGGGCAGGAGTCAGGATCGACATTCAATCTATGAACTATGATCTCGGGATCAATACCTGGCATGTCGTCATGGGACCATGCAAAAACATATGAATTTTCCTTTAAGAACCTGACTAATGCTTCTTTCAACTCGCCTAAGATCAGGCTCCCGATCTTGGTTGTCCTGGCAGGGTCATCCCTGTCCAGCTGTACGTCTAGCAGGTCTTCCACTGCTTCTCCCTTTATAGTTTCCTTCCACTTGTCCTCTTTGCTCTCTGACTGAAAGTCAGGCTGGTCTTCCTCCAACATGATTTCCATTTCCCAAGCTGGCTCGAAGCATTTCTGCTCAGAGGGAGATTTTTCACTTTGGGGCTCCTTGAGGGAGGAACTGTTCCCTGATTGATTCGAGCCTTTTCAGTTCAAAGGAAGGCTTTTTCTTCCAAGACTTATTATCTTAAGGTTTGTTTCTTGTTTGCTCAAGGCGTTCCTGCCAGGAGGTCATCAGGCACGTCAGGTGGTTGAGCCTCTTGTGCTGCGGACTAGGATTTTTCTGCCTGGGACCTGAGAAAATGGCCAGTGATTCTATGTGAATGTCTCGGTCACGCAGGGAAGTTGCATAACATTTTCTCGATTTGTGTTGATCTCCTCGAACGCATCCAGTTCCCCCTCCAAGTGTAGGAAACTTCATCAACAAGTGATAGGTTGAGGTTGCTGCCTTTAATGCATTGAAGGTTGGTCTTCCAATGATGGCATTGTACGCCAAAGGGGTCTTCATTACCAAGAAGTTGGTCATCACTGTGGATCCGTCAAGGCATTTTCCACTGTCACAAGGAATTCAATAGACCCTTTTGGAAACACCGACTCACATGTGAAACCCTTGAAATGAGTCTTGACTGGCTTAAGTGCCTCTCTTTTCAGCCCCATTGCGTCATAGGCTAGGGTATACAAGATATCAACCGAACTTCCTGTGTCTATCAATATGCAAAATATCATGGTTGGACACCTGCGCTGCTATCACTATTGCATCATCATGGGGTTGGTGAATACTCAGGGCTTCTCTATCATCAAAAGTTAACAAGAAAGGATCTCCCCGTGGTGCTTTGGACTACCTGGTCGTCAAGTTCACTTTAAACTGCTCGTGCATGACTTGAGCGTCCCTCGCATATGATTTCTTTGCCCTGTTGGGGTTCTCCCCCATGCCTGGTCCTCCTACATTGGTCTATACACTTCCATTAATCTCTCCTTGTCATAGAGGTATCACAGATGTATCATCCTCCCTGATTCGTTCCTATCTGGAAGGTCCTGCCTAACTGGTGGCCCCTGCCACAAACTGCTGCGATGTCCCCTATGGATAAGGGCTTCTATTTTTTCTTTCAGTTCTTGACATCCATCAGTGTCGTGACCATAGTCTCTATGGTATCTGCAATACCTCTTTCTGTTCCGAAATCGAAGTGGTGTCTTAATTGGGAAGGGTTTTTTCTGCATGTTGCTTTCTTCAATTTTCATAAGTACCTCCTCATGCGTCGTGTTGAGTGGCATAAACCTGCCTAGTCTGTCTTTGAGGAATCGAGGTCCCTGATTTGTTTCATCATTACTTCTTTTATTGTTTACAGCTCCATTCTTCTAATTCCTTCGTGAGTCATTTCGACCCTCGTGTTCCTGCTTAGACCTCCTCCGTAACTCAATGATCTCTTCCGTCGAAATATGCTTGTGTGCCTCCACCAGCATCTCGGAGAAAATTTGAGGAGGGTTCCTTGCTATTGAACGAATGAGATCATCATCCCTCAGGCCATCCTGCAAGGCCCGATCATCATTTCCTCCTTCGACTTGCATCATGGCTTCTGTAAATCTCTGAATGAACGACTTTCAGAGACTCTTTTTCCCTTTGAACGATCGAAAAGAGGTGAGTATGGGGCTTCTTTACTAGTCGAGCCCCTAGAAACTGAGCAGCGAAGGCATCCTCCAGCTGCCTAAAAGAGCCAATAGTCCCTGGCTTCAAATTGGTAAACCATGTTCTAACCATTCCTCCAAGGGTTAATGGGAAAGCCCTGCACATGATTGCATCCTCGGCTCCCTCAAATTCCATCCAAACCCTATAAGCCCCCAAGTGTTATCCAGGGTCGGTCCGGCCCTCATAACGTTCCACATGAGGAATCTTAAAATTATGTGGGAGAGCCGCCTGCCTTATCCCCAAGGTGAATGGTGAGGTGTACTGGGACCCTGTTGTGCAATGAGCCTGGGCCCCTGCCTGGACGTGGAGGTCTCTCAGATCGACATGCCTCTGCGCCTCGATTTCTGCTACGTCCCTTCTGATTTCCTCTTCGAGCAGCCCCAGTTCCTCTGCCCTAATGCGAGCCCTCTCCTCATCCAAGTTCCACTGAGTGTGTCATTCAGGTCCCATTTCTCCTCGGACTCTGGCCCTGTCATTCTCAACACGTGTTCTCCTTCTGGCATCCAAGGATGCTATCAGATTGCTCAAATCCAGGCCTTCATGGGCTGAGTAGATAGCGGCACTGACTGCTCTGTGCCTGGAACTTCTCTGCCTGTCCTACAGGTGGTATGGAGAGGCTCTGACATCCTTTCTAACCTTTCCATCAAGCTGCCCCAAGCACTCGTGCCTCTTTTTGTTCCTTCCACGACCTATGATGTCACTTTTCGCCGCTCCTCATTCTTTATACTCTTACGGTAGTGCATGGGGACGTGGGGAATCCAGAAGTGCCTAACTCCTGTGTGTCTAAGAGGGTTGTAATTGATGGTTGTTTTGATTCTGCGCCATTTGCCCTATTAGTTCCTCCAGTGGTTCTCCACATCGGACATGCGGGTTTTCTCATATCGTGGTTCTACCTTCTTGTCGCTATGTCTCTGGGGGATAGCTGCGATAACAAAGTTGTTAGATCCCTGGAAACTGTGGCTTCCCGATGAGGGATAATACTTGTCCTCCTAGGCTGCCTGTCCCTAATTAGCCTGTTCGACGGTTCTGCGCCACTATTCTAAAACTCTGTTTATGGCTAATCCTCTATTTCTCACTCCTCTTTCCAGTCGCAATATTAGTTTTGCCGCCAAACTTCCTCCCTTGAGGTCACGACCTTTCCTAATAATCCTTTGGCCGGGAGTTATGGCCATGTGTGATTTCTAGATCTTGACACAACTTTAATATTTTTCTAAGTTCCCACAGATGGCGCCACTGTTGTTGAATGATTTTTGTCACCTTAATGCCACACGATGCTTCCCTGGTTGGATCTTGGATTTTGTCCCTGACTCTTATAAGATAAGATGATGGAGTCAGACTGGGGGTCGGTGGTGTCACCGGCATTCCCATTCCAATGACTAAGTTAGTTATAAGGCTATTCCAAGAAATCTTCTTCAGGCTTCCCTCAAGTATCCTACTGTTTAGCCTGCCTAGGGTTTTGCGTAGAGGAGCCCTCTTGAAACCTGTAAAGGTGTGATGGCGACTGGTTTATGGTTGTTCGGGAGTGTTTAGGGTTCAAATCTCAAGAAAAACCCTCCACTTCCCACTCACCTAACCTTACCTTAAGTACCTCACTACAATGGCTTGGATGCTAGGGTTAAGAACCCTCATACGCTGGGATTGTGACACCTGGACTTAGAAATAAGGTAAGTACTAAGCCAAGAACTACAGGCCAACATGGCTGACTTATTCCCCGTCCAAGCCCATGCAGCGCTTGGGCTTGCCCTCGGCCCTGCCTAACGGGCCGGGCTTTCTCTGTCCGTGACTGATGAGCCTCGTCCATAGTGGTCTTTGTAGGAGTTAGAAGGGGCCTGATGTGGGCATCGTGCTCTCTTCTAGCATGGATGTTCGTAATAAGGACATTACGTTGCCAAGTGGACCAGTGACGCGTTCTCGAGCTAAGAAGATCAAAGAGGAAATGCTTGGACTTTTGAAAAGAATTATGGATGAAGATCGATTCAAGTTTCCAAATGATTTGAACACTTTTCTGAGGCCTAATGATGATTTAAGCATGTTGTCCAAGCAGTGGATGAAAATCGTAATGATGCTCGAGAGTTGCGGAGACGAAACAACGTAATTATTTCTATTTTCAGATTATTTTTATTTAGGGTTAGTTTTAAGCCTTAGGATTACTTTCCTAATTATTTTAGGGTCTAGATTGATTCTTAACCTAACCCTAATCTCTATATAAAGGGGGTTACTAGCTTGTAAGGAAAAAAACTTTGATTATTGATTATTGAGAATCTACTCTTGTTTTCAACAAGACTTGTGTGTTCCAAGTGAGGATAGTTCTTCTTCTACTTGTTGCATTGGGAATTGATCTTTTTATCAAAGGTATTTACTTTGTGGCGAATTTCAATTTCATTCTTTGCCTTCTAATTAGTGTTGCTAGATACAATTGTTATATAGATGTGCTATAGGGCGGGTTTTTACCTAGGGTTTGTTCCATATCATCTTGTGTGTTGGGATTACAGTTTCTTTAAGCTTGGGGTTTCGCATCAGGGCCTGGGAAGTTCTCTGACCCATATCCAAAAAATCCCCATAACACTACCACCAAGGCTGAGATTGATGCAGATGGTAGCTGTTACATTTTTCAGCCAACTACGTGTCACCCAGATCTAATCCAACTTGGGGAGGAAGATGATCGCCAATTCTCATCCTACACTGCTGCAGAGGAAGGATGTTGACATATTTTGCCACATGTAAGAGTTGGGTGTTGCTTGCATCTTGATATGTCTCAGGTAATGAATTAACATTTTAAGCTACATTTTTTTAATTTTTAAAATTATTTAATTATAATTGTTGCAATTTTTTCTTGCATGAAGCTGTATGAAGATATTCTTTGCATACAAATGATTTGTTGCTTGGTTTTATTGATCCACGTGTGGTGCAACATGCTAGATCTGATATGTTGTCATCCCAAGTTGATAGATTGGTTCGACGGTGGAAAGCTGATGAAGACTTCAGAAGGATATGATTTATTCTATTTCATCGTCGGCATGTTTTAATTAAATGCATTATTAGTACATTCATAAATATATACATAGTATATTGCACATTTTTAATGTTGTATTTTATATTGTGCTCATTGGACAATTGGCATCATAGATTTGTAAGAGGGGTATGCTTGATTTTTTTATTCCGTTAACACCAAAGCTTGAGAGGAGTTGAAACAGTTAATAAATAAGTAAGATAATTAATTAATTGCCTTCAAATTTATTTAATATTGAATTTTAGTGATTAGATTTATTTTTAACTATTTTTTTAATTTATAAATGATGTTTGTAAGAGCTTGGACATTATGAAATGTGCCAAAGGTGCAAAGGTCAAGGAATAAAACATTGGCTTAGCGAGGCAGAAAGGTAAACTGTACTTATATAATTGTTTATTTCATTCTTGTCAGAGTATTGAATATTGTATATATTAATAATTTAACTTAATTCTTTGTAGGCACCATTGCAACCGACACACCATGAGTGTACATATTATGTATGCATGATGATGAGAGAAATAATGAGCATCAACTTATATGCACCACAATCTCAGTTAAATTCTGCTGTAAGTATACTTTAATTATCAGTTTAAATGTACATATAATTTTATGTTTAAAATATATATTTACTAGTGTATTAATATTTTGTTTATTTTTTATATACAATTCAAAAATTTTGTTTGAGTACAAGACTTTGTGGATGAGCTTAGAGAGGAGTGTACTACATATTTTTTTGAAGGCATTTTCAATCCTTCAACATTGTTACATGTATATGGCTAGTTAAATTAGTAAAATAAGTAAGTGTATGTTTGTTTGGTTTAATTAGTAATACTATTTTTGTTAGAATTGCTACTTTAATTAGTATTGTTATTTGTTTAACTTAATGCAACAATTATTGTTATATATATATTTTTTATTTAATGGTGATAATTTTTTGCAATTGGAAATATATATTTGCAAATAAAATTTAATCAAATTTTAATAAAAATAAATATGTTAAATATAAACTGTTTATTTTATCTGGACAATTTTTAAAAATTAAAATAAAAATCAAAACTTAAATGACGGGAGCAATGAAGAACTGATGTATATAGTTAAAATTCATGTGGCAAGGGGAGCCACTATATACGCCGGTTCATAAGGTGTGGCCCGTCATATATATGTGACACGTGGCAAAGAGTGCCACGTTGCAGCTATAAAGCTACGATTCCCACGTGGACATCCTGCCACTGGCATGTATATACGATAGTTTGAAGTTTGGCCCGTCATATATATGTGTCACGTGATGTCAACGTGGTTTTCTAAACAAATAGATTTAAAATACAACGTTTTTGTAGTGTAAAAACATCGGTTTATTTGAGACTTTATACGATGCCAGTTTCCACGACAATTTGGGTTCATCGTTTTAAAAGTTTAAAACATCGATTTATACCTGACGTTTTTTTATCATTATTTTTAATAGTGCCAATTAAATTGAATTACTAAAAGAGTGTATTATTATAGAAAATAAAATAATTAAAAAAATTACCATTGCCTTTAAAATCAAAAAAACTTAAAAATTAAATTTCAACTAAAGACATACTAAGAACAATTGACTAACTAAATCATGCTCTAATGAGAATTCAATTAATTAGTTTTGATTCTTAAGTTGTGTGTGATTGAAGATCTTTTCAAATGTTAGTGAAGCTTTAATATATAGGTGAAAAGTTTTTAAGTTGCTTGTTGCGCATACAATGTGTGACTAGTGAATATTTTTATTTTCAATATAATCCATCTATACTTTTATAATTAAATTCATTTTTTTTTCAAGTAATATGGGACAAAATTAATTTTCAAAATTCAAAATAATACTTAAATAAATATTAATTTAATTAATATGTACTCCAAACTCATTTTTTATAATATCATTTTAAGAAAATATCCTGAGTTAGTCAAAATTGTATCTAAACACATTTTTAACTTGAAAATTGCACAATTTATAAAGATATTTTTATTTCTTTATAAAAAGGA
Source organism: Ochetophila trinervis (assembly GCA_003254975.1). Taxonomy (NCBI): domain Eukaryota; kingdom Viridiplantae; phylum Streptophyta; class Magnoliopsida; order Rosales; family Rhamnaceae; genus Ochetophila; species Ochetophila trinervis. The sequence continues at coordinate 122,591 of QANX01006182.1, read as the reverse complement.
AAACACTTAATATCCTAGTTGTCAACAAAGATGGAATTTTCTACAATACAACCATGCAAAAATGATTGTATTACAACTATTATCTATAAATGAAGTAATATTATCCATAAATAATGTAATATTATCCATAAAATGAAGTAATATTATCAAAATTTATAATCAACTAATATTGTCCATAAATAAAATAACTAAATTATTCATGAAGTAATATTAATATGTTATTTTATTTGTGGACAATATTACTTTATTTGTGGATAATATTACTTTATTTATAGACAATATTATTTTATTTACAAATAATAATTATAGTACAATTATTAAAAAATATTTATATTGTAGGTAGACCAAAATAGGTCATAAATAAAAGAAGGTGGTCCATCCATGCAAGCTCCTTAAAATGGAATCAAATTTAACTGTTAAAATCACCCAACGGATCCCCACCACGTGTCTTGTCTCTTTTCGTTACAATCCCATGTCAAGATGAACACCAATAACAGTAGGATTCCTCATGAAAATTCCTAAAACCCACCACTTGTACCATTTTCATTTTCCAAGAAGCTCTAAGAAATTTCACCTGTAGCTCCTGTTCTGACCTTCTTTTTTTCTTCTTCGGAATTGGGTTTGTTTTTATTTCTGTCCTTTAATGTTTACATGGTCTTTGTTTTTTCTGTTTAGGGGTTTTTATTATTATTATTATTATTATTATTATTATTATTATTATTATTAAATTTTTTTTTTTTTGGTTTTTCGATGAAGTCATGAAATGGGTATTTATAGTTTTCATTTTGTTGAATTGGGATTGGTTGTTTGGTGAGGCATATAGGTTTGATCAAGTCAAGCTAGAAAGATATATCTTGCCTGGAAATTCTCTCTGATTTCTCGAACATGTTCTTTAGGAAATTGGATATGGTTAATCTTGTTTTTTGGGAAGTTAACAAATCTTAAAGAAAGAAGGTTAGTTGCTAGCCTGCAAATACAATACATACTTATATTGATAGCTATATATTGTGTTAGGATGTATATGCATGTGGACGTAAATTAGGATTTATTCTAAAGAATGCTCTTTCTAATGTTTTAACATGATTATATTATTTTATTGCAGAAAAATTAGTCATTTATTAAATTATGAGTAATGAGCTTTTCTGTGAATAGTATGTAACATGTTAGTATTAGTTTCATATATAAGAGCGCTGGTTTGTAAACTTGAGTAGTGACACTTTTCTTACCAATATGAATTTTGTAAGTTGGTTATATGCTAAGTAACTGAAAAATCTTGACCACTTTTTATACCAGTTATTGGTGCATATATGAATGTTAATCGATTTGATGCAAGTTTTTGCATCCTTTTGCTATTCAGTTCAAGAACATTTTAATTGTAGCTGTTTATTTAATCATTTATGCAGAATAGAAGGAAAAATATAGATTTGGCTTGAAATGGCTCTAGATACTTCTTCTGGTACTGATTCACCTAGGCGACGTTCTGGTCTATTGCGAGATCAGGTTCAACTTGTTCAAAAGAAGGAATGTGATCGCTATGAGATTGTGCCAATCCAAGAGTCACTGTCGTTTGAGAAGGGTTTCTTTATAGTGATTCGTGCGTGCCAGTTGTTGGCTCAAAAAAATGATGGGATAACTTTTGTCGGAGTAGCAGGTCCTTCTGGAGCTGGGAAGACTGTTTTCACTGAGAAGGTGCTCAACTTTATGCCCAGTATTGCTGTTATTACAATGGACAACTATAATGATTCTAGTCGTATTATTGATGGCAACTTTGATGGTAAGTCTCATTGTAATTTGACGTTTTGATGGCAATAAAAATGACAGTTTATTCCTTTATTGTAATTTATGTTAACATCTGTTGCCAATATTGTTCATTTCATGTAATTTTTCTTTTTTTCTTTTTTGTTTTCTTTTTTATTTTTTCTGTGCTCATCCTCCGGAAATATTGTTCATTAATTGAAATGCAAGTACTGATTAAATATTAGAATACTGATGGCAGAGCTATTATATTTGTAATGTTCTGAAACAGATCCGCGCCTTACAGATTATGACACACTGCTTGAAAACATACATGGCTTAAAAGCAGGGAAGGCTGTCCAGGTTCCAATATATGATTTCAAGTCTAGCTCTCGTACAGGTTACAGGTACTTTCTTGTTGGCCTCCTGTTTGTAAGATGTAGAAATTTTATCACTAGGGAAAAGTTAAAGAGGAATAGAGAATTTAAACTGCATTTACTAATAATTCTGCTATTCTGTTTATCTAATGGAATATGGAGCTTAGTTTAATTCATTGTATGCGTGTATGATAGCTTTGCTAATTATTTACTTGGCTTATTATCTGAGCATTTTTGAAATTTGCAAGCTCGGTTTGCGACTGCTGCTACTGTTCCTAAATGTCATTGTCACTTCTCTTATCAGGACAATTGAAGTCCCTAGCTCTCATATCGTAATAATAGAGGGAATATATGCTTTAAGTGAGAAACTGCGACCATTGCTAGATCTTCGTGTATCTATCACTGGTGGAGTTCACTTTGACCTTGTCAAACGGGTTTTACGGGACATTCAACGTGCAGGCCAAGAGCCTGAAGAAATTATCCATCAGATCTCTGAAACGGTTCTCCCTTTAATCCCATGTTAGATGGTCTTATCTAGGACTTTGAGCTGGTTCTGTAACTTTGCATTCATACAACTGTGGTAATTCTCATTAACAAATTTGTTGCAGGTATATCCTATGTACAAGGCATTTATTGAGCCAGATCTCCAGACAGCACATATAAAGATCACCAACAAGTTTAATCCTTTTACAGGTTTTCAAAATCCCACTTATATTTTAAAGGTAACCACCCTTTTGTTGTTAAAACTCTTTTTGGCTCTATATACTGGTACTTTTAAGTACTTTATCATGGTTTGTTATTGTGATTATTATCTCTGAGACCTTTTTGTTGTTGCAGTCAACAAAGGCAGTGACTATTGATCAAATTAAGGCTGTTATTTCTGAAGATCACAAAGAATCTACAGAGGAAACTTATGACATTTATCTTCTACCTCCAGGCGAAGATCCTGAAGCATGTCAATCCTATCTGAGGATGAGGAACAGGGATGGCAAATACAATCTTATGTTTGAGGTTGGACCACTGCGAAGTTTATTCCAGCCAGTATATGCTTTTCAATTATATGCCTAACTAATTTGTAGCTAGAGTATCTGGTTTAATAAATTCCAGTGTTTGAGATACAGTTCCCGTGCTTGCAATTAATTTAATGGTGGTTCAAGAATTCCTGCTAGTCCTCTTATTTTGTTTATACATGTAGATAAGGGTTCTATGAATGAAGAAACAAAATGAAGTTGATTTTATGTTAGTTGCAGTGTGCTCTGTATGCTTTTAGTTGTATTTCCTACCTTATGTGTTTATGTACCTTACTATCTGGTGGTTATTTAATATTTAATGCATCACTAGCTGCTGTAGATTTGATGATAGATCTTCACTTTGCATTTTCAAATTTTTTGTTAGTACCTACACATCAAGTTTCTCTAACATAAGCAACTAGTGAAGTCATTAATGTCAAGAAATTATCAGACATTACTCACAACACACTTTTATGTTGAGAGGATGAACTTCATGCTTTAGCCATGAATTCATCTTTTATGCATCTCCCCTGTGAGAAAAAAGAAATGCTAATGAAAACAACTTATATTCTTCTTTGTGAATATTTTTCATGTTCCTATATATAGAAAATTTCTTTCTTTATTTGAAAACTACATATCTTGATGCAAAGGTCTTAAAGTTGTAAAATCTAGTTTTTTTTTTTTTGGTAATCAAAGTTGTAAAATCTAGTTGCATGGAGCTTGAGATAGCGCATTCATATAAGTCCGTAAAAGTCACATGCAGCATGAAATGTCTGCATTTGAGTTAGAAGTCTTTTAACGAAAACAAAATATTGGCAATTATAATTTTGTCTAGTTCTAATATAATCCAACTTCTATTATCCAAGTTCATATGAAAAATACCTGTTAATATAACCAGGTTTTTTCTCCCTCCCTCTCTCTCTCTCTCTCTTTTTCTCTCTCTGTCTGTCTCTTTCCAGGAGTGGGTTACAGATATTCCATTCATCATATCACCTCGAATAACCTTTGAAGTTAGTGTCCGCCTTCTTGGAGGGCTTATGGCTTTAGGGTATACCATTGCAGCCATCCTGAAAAGAAGCAGTCATATATTTGCCAATGAAAAAGTTTGTGTAAAAATTGATTGGTTGGAGCAACTTAATCGTCAATGTATTCAGGTACTATGCTTTCTTTTGGCATTCATCTTTTCTCGTATTTATTATTATTATTTTCTGTATATAGTTTTCTTGTTAGTCATATATGTTCTTATAGTGCCTACATTTTATATGCTAGTAACTTTATTATTGTTATTTTTAAGAATTACAGTTTAGGCATGTACCTCTTTATGACTGAAGGACATGTTCTTGATAAGCATGTTGATCATGAACTATATTCTGACCTTTTATTCAAGTTCTCCACTGGTTTATTATTATTATTATTGTTATTATTATTATTATTATTATTATTTTTTTTTAATACATAGATTTTAGTATTTAGATGGTGAAGAAAAAGTTTTACTCGAGCTCATATGTTACTGTGATTTTTCTGATAGTATATTCATTTTGAGATTGGCCATGGTTGACTTCAATTTAGGCAATATAATTTAGATATTAAATAGTGTTGCTTGTCCTTCTCCCTGGATTTACTTGAAGATATCTCATGATGTGACTATAATTTTCAAGAGGTTTGAGATTTTTATTTGAGTCATCATATTTAGAAATTATGGTTGATTGGCTATGAGCAATAACTATCATTGTCTAAAGAGAACCTTTGTTTCTAACGAAATTGTTAAAGTTACCGTGTACTGTGTGTTACTGAAGGCCTGTCCTTGGCATATTGATTGGGAAACTCACTTTCATGTTAGGGTAATTATTTGGTAAAACATGCATGTACATGTTTTTTGGAAGAAATAAAAGATCATTGCTTGTTCGATGAATTTTCATGAACATCAATACTAACATGCTGCTATGGATACAAAGGTGCAAGGAAGGGATCGATTATATGTTAAATATATAGCTGAGCAGCTGGATTTAGATGGGTCATATATTCCCCGTACTTATATTGAACAGATTCAGCTGGAGAAACTTGTAAATGATGTTATGGTATGACTCCTTACAAGAAATCATGCATTTTTGTGCACCTGCATAGTATTGATCTGATTAATCTACAGGCACTGCCAGATGATTTGAAGACAAAGCTCAGCATTGATGATGATCTAGTTTCAAGCCCTAAAGAAGCCCTTTCCCGAGCATCAGCAGATAGAAGAATGAAGTATCTTAGCCGGTACTCATTATTTTCAGATATGATTGCCATCTAAAATGAGGGAATCCCAAAATGGAAAATGTGGGAGTAAGAAAAAGAGGGGTTTAAAGAATAAATTTAAATAAGAAAAGGAAAGCAATTCTTTGGGTATCATCATGCTCATATTATACTTCATATCATTATGGTTTTGGTTGAATGGGAAGAAATCATGTTTTATTGAGTTCCTGAGAAGCGAGGGCTGGAAGGTGCATATACTAGGCTTGTTATATATTTCTTAAAATATAGGGAACCTATTTGTTCCTCTCACATTGTACTGTCTTTGTTGAGCAGAGGTATATCGCACTCATATTCAAATCAAAGGGACAAGAGTATTGCCAAACTGACAAGACTTGCTGTTAACAATAGAAGGTTTGATGGAAGAGCTCCAGAATCGCCTGCTGCTCTAGCAAACCAGGTGAGTGTAAGTCTAAAATTACAATAGCTAACTGTTTGCGATGCCCATTATTTCTGTCTTTTGCTGAGAGAACAGAAAGAAACAAATGGAAATTCTTTACACTACCCATTGTTGAATCTGCATGTTTGTTCTTTTCTGAGTTAATGTCACTCCTAATTAAATCATATATAGTATCTCTATGAATAACCATCATAATTATTATCTATATGACTAATGGGAAGTATTTTACTATTCTATCCTGAATCCTAGAAGTTAAAACTGTTAGGAATTGGGCAATTCAACTAGCAAATTATCTTATGCATGGCCATCCAATCATGGGCCAGATAAATTGGACATTACACATGTAGCACGATAGAATATTCTCTCATTCTTTGTTAAGTTACTATTATTTCCATAAGTTTAAAATATTCGTTAGTGGATTCATTATGTAATCAAGCTAATAGACATTTAACAATCTTGTTTTTAGGAAGTATGACCCAACCATTTATACCAAAATAAAACGTGAATATGTAGACTTGTTCGGTAACGAGACAAAGGGTGAGGTGTTAGGAGATAGATGCCTGCTAATCTGCTACTATATATATCAACCTAACACAGTCTCCAATAGATAATGTTTTATCATTTTTAAGAAATGGACCGAATTAAATATGTCAACTGTATAGTCAGTACTCTTCTTCATGTAAGTGTAAACCCATCTAGTAACGAGACAATTGAGAGCGCACTAAATTAGCTTATATAAGTGTTGGTAGAATTTGAACACAAGACCACTTAGATAATCAAGTTTTGCTACTATGCTAAGTTATTCCATGTCACCAAAGTTTAATCTGATAGCAAGTGAGAACAATCATGTATATGTTAGAACAATCATGTGTATACAATTGACACTCAAGTAGATTTCTTTAAAAATGGGACAAGGATGGAGTCTTGCACGTTTAGCACAATAAATTAACAAAAATGGGGTATGATTCAAATATAAGACCAATTAGATAATTAAACTTTGGTTCCAAGTTAAATGTTAAGCTCTTGTTTGATAGTGGAACCCAGGTATAGTTTCTTTTCTAATGCATCAGTTTGTCTTGGTTTGTTTTAGGGAGTAATTACTCAACTCTCTGAACAGATTTCCACGCTGAATGAAAGGATGGATGAATTTACATCTCGTATTGAAGAGCTGAATTCAAAGTTTTCTGTCAGAAAAGTATCAGCTAGCCAACAAAATTTGGCTTTGCAGGCTGAAGCCTGCAATGGCTCTGGACCCACTTCTCTTTTTATGAATGGCTTAAGTAATGGCTCATTGACAGGATCATTGCTGCCCAATTCTTTGTCTTCATCCCAGTTGGCTAGGGAGACCCCTCTGATGGAAGAGGTACTGCAGTAACTCTCCTTTTAAAATTTGGCAAGAAAAGCATATAATAATTTAGCAATAAAGTCATGCAATTTATTTGCAGATTTTTATTTTCAATAAAAAAATTTGAGTAAATAAAAGCTTGTAATATGGGTTAGGTGATGGAATGTCACTAGAAAGATGAATATCTATGCAACATACTTGGAGAACTATGCATCAAAAGTTGGGACTTGTAAAGGTAATTGGAAAAGTTTATTATTCATTATCTGAAAGAATTTAAAATTTTATTTTAGTATATATCGAAATACAATTGGTAGAAATGTAATTTGTGAAGTATTCTGATACTAAAAGCTAATACACTTTTTGGCTGAAATTTGCATGATAATATTGTGTTCAGCATAACAATTTTGACCTCCTTATGGCAGAGTGACTAATAATAGAGAAAATAAATTATCTTAGTGATGGTTGAAGTCACACAGTATGTATGTTAAGAATGCATTCACAGCCACATAACACCAGTGTCGGGTTTGTCTTGATTTGCAATTTGCTCAGTCACATGTGTAAACTGAAATGATTGTTCATAAGATTCTAATTTGCTTCCAAACCATGGCTTTGCTTCTTTACTATCTCCTTCCCCAAGGATCTGCTTATTCTATTATATGGGGCATGATTTGCCAGATTCTTGCTATTTCACGGGGGCAACGCCAGATCATGCACCAAATAGACAATATGAACAACCTTCTGCGGGAATACTGGGGGGAGAGGTTTCGCCAAGGAAGAACAGATGGGACAAGCAGAAACATTGACCTCGATTCTGTAAGCGTCCCACTCTTTCTAACTTTAGCAATTGGCGGCTTGGGTGTCTTTTTGTTCAGGAGTCTGTCTTGGCAGAAATAAGTTAGCTTCATAGCAAGCAACTTTCGTTCTCCCAAGTAAGAATACTGCATTGTTGTTTTGGTCATGTTACTGTAACACAAATAGTAACAGAAGTGTATTCAGCCAAAAAAAAAAAAAAATAGTAACAGAAGTGAGAGGGATCAGATGAAGTATATCTTTGTATAGTTCCTCTTAGTGATGGGAGGCAGCTATAACTTGAGATTTGATATAGGATTTTCAATGCTTATATTGTAAACAGTTGGTTAAGTACAAAAGCAAGATGCTTCTTTGATGATTTCAATGTATTAAATAAACTTTTAAAAGCAGGAAAAGCATTTTCCGTAAGTTTGCAAATAATAGGTGTGTTTTCTTTCTGTACTTTAAAACACAATCTTTTGTTCGATAGATTTGGGGTAGGATTTACAAAACTACCATAATACACTTTTCTAAAGAAAATGTCAAATGAAAGCTCTTGAAAATCTTTACTAGAAAATTAAGAATGAATTCTGCAGGTCTTAAAAGTGGTTTGAATGCCTCGTTTTAAAAATTTTGATAATTATATTTCACCTCTTCAACTATATGATGGCATTTTTCTCTGAACTATTATTTAGTTTCAGACAAACTTGATAAAATTTACCTTGTACAATCTATACAAACATGGTTTTAGAGATGTTTTAATCTTTTTTATATTGTTTTTGTATAGTGTATAACTATTTTGTTAAATTATATTAGTGAACATTGTATGATTGGTTAAAACTGAAAGAAAATAATAGTACAGACAGCAACGCAGAGTTTTCTAGTTTAGGAGGGCAAAGTGCAGAATTTGCTACAATAACGATAAGTTGGAACTAATATAGTGGTAAACACTCATGCAGAGTCATATCCCTACAGAAATGGCTTCCTGAAAGGGGGCTATCAGAATTCTTCAAGTGTATATATATTGATATAAGATTGCCAAAAACAATTACAATGTTAAAAGCTTTTTTACCATACTTTTTGGCACTCAATGATACTACACCTAAGAATATATAGGCCCGATATATTTCTTCTATTTAAAATGGATTAAAGAAACATTGCTATAATGAAAAATGACTACAATGAACCCAACTTTGATATATCATATAACTAAAGGGAAATCCAATGTTACGAAAAACATAAAAAATTAATTGAACTTTTTTCTTCCTTTTTTTTTTTATAAAAATTTTGGTGCACAAAATTTAACAGTTGAATTCCAGAAATGGAATGGAGAAAACTTGGAAAGCCAAAGTGCAATGCCTTCCGCCACAAAAGTGGTACTAAATTGCCTGAATTTGAAGGTTTTGCTTCCAACAAAATCTGCATCACACATTACATAAAAATGTTACCAAGTCCTGTCAATTCTTCACATGTTCAAAAGCTCATGTGTACGCACAGACAAGATAATACTCGAGGGAAGATTTAATATTGCCTACTGAATTTTTAAGATACATAACCAAATTACCTATCCTTTGAAACATAGTACATCAACAAACAAACTTAAAAAGCTAAAGTAAAAGATATCAATAATCAACAAAAGACGATCTCTTCTCTCAGAAAAGTGAGGCTGTAACTTCAGTCACTTCTGTTACAACCTGGTTATATTCTGCCTTTAGTTTCTCCTGTTCATCTGCACCCAGTTCCCCCTTGGCAGGCTTTGTTAACACCAGAACACAGCAGGTCGGTCTCTTGGTTGCCCCTGCATTTGCAAGATCCTGAAGAGACACCATTAACCAAACTAATTATACTGTCTAAGATAGGAAAATAGATCAATGGAAGTTTACAGAATCGTTTAGAATTAACAAAAACAAAATCTATTCATTTGTATGCTCACTATGATCGCCATGCAATTTTTCTCAGATACATATTTTTCAGCAAAGAAAAAACTATATATTTGGAAACAACTCCAAATTGTTTTTGTACGTGTGAGAGAGAGAGAGAGTGGAAGAAAAACTATACCATAACAAAAAGTCAGCATGGAAACAGGAAGAAAAGTACAATTCAAAAACAGACTTCAAGAGGCATGCATCGATACCCAGAACTTAGAAAGAGAAAACACAACAGAATCTCAAAACTTACTTCTTTTGAGGGAACATATACATAGGGAATGTCAGCTTCTTCACACAAAACTGGAACATGGGTGATTACATCAATAGGAGATATGTTACCAGCTATAACACATAAGCTACACCCAAAAAGAAAACGAAAAGTCATTAAAAGCTTCAACAAGGTCGATAATGTTTATGATACCAAGCTGACCAGACCCGTCCTTGAGAGGCCCTGCTCGTGGATGATTCCACCGGATTCCCAATTGGTCACCCAGTAAAGCCATCATAAGAAAATGGTTTATTTGATGGCTTTACTGGAAGACCAAATTGACATGAAAGACAAAATGAAATACAGTAAAAAATACAATTATAAACATACATCAGATCCATCAGAGCCAACTGCAGTAGAGGTAGTAAAATAAAAGTACATAGCTAAGTCTCAAAGTAACTAAATATAATGATCATGAAGGATAACGCAGTCTGAAATATAAAAGCTAATAAACCTATGTTTACTTTATTCTGCAAGATAAAACACAAAGAACAGTTCAGTATTCAAAAGTTCAGGCTGGTTAAAAACGATTCTTAAAAAGAAAAATTGACAACACCCAATAATGATATAAATAATTGGCATCAAGTGTACACACTGGTAAATTTAAACAAAATAGCAACACATTCTTCCATATAAAAAAATAAAAAATATATACTCCTGATCGCTTGATAAGAAGTCATCATCATTAGGTGCTCCAAGTCCAAGCCAAAGGTGAGAAGCCTTCTAACTCTAATAAGCATTATTTTCTAACTCCAAACGTATTCATTTGTATTTGAGAGAATATTTAAACTAACAAAAGTCTTCTTCTATCTTTCTTTTTAGGGAACAACAATGGAAATACAAAAAGACCACGCAATGGAATTTCCATTCTTTTGAATCCATTAAGTTACAACCAAAAAAATTGATCTAGGCAGAATACTGACCCTTTTTGACCACGCCTTATACTTTTGACAACCTCCTTTACTCCCCTTTTTAAGCATTTGTGTTCAGAAGCTGGAAGAAGAACAGGAAGAATACAATGTTATTACAGTTAAACAACAACATAACGTTATTTTAGAACCATATCAGCAGATACCCATATTTCACATTTACAAAAAGAAATTCATACCCTCTATAAAATATCTGATAGTGGTCAGGGACATCAGAAATTTCTCAAATTCCTAATTGAAAAATAAGTTTCCTTAGAAACTTAAAACTACGGTCATTATTTCCTTGCAATTCGTTTTACTCAAGTCGTTAACCAAGCAAGAAATTTATAGATTACTAAAACCTTTTATTAACCTAGCTCAATATCACCATTATCTTCCCCCAAATCAGACAGAGAGAAAACAATAAACAGACCGATAAGTACACTGTCCATGCACCAAATGCATTAAAAAAAAAAGAAAAAAAAACTTACTTTTCCAAAATATTATCAGAAACCAAACACCCCCATATGTAAAGTAAAAACCTTTATAAACATATAGGTATATGCATAAATGCACAAACACATCCATAGACATGTATACCTCTGCGGACAAGCTTGAGGGTTCGTTTGCAAAGCTTCTTTCCTGCAAGAGGTTTGGCAATGGGAGCGAGAGCTAGCATCTTCTTCTTCTCCCTCTCCTTCTGGTGCGATTTATCTGCTTCGCTATCGCTTCCCATCTTCTTCTTCTTCCTCTTCCTCTTTTACACGCTACAAAGACTGTCTGTTTGATTACTGATGGCTGGGGTTAGGGTTTCCTCCCAAAAAGGGTTTAAGGAAAGGGGTATATGGTTGATGGGTACCATGTGCCACTACTCCCGCACGTGTCCAAGCCCAATATCAACTTTTGTTTGGGCCAAATCTCCGAAGTTTGAAAATGGCCCATAAAAATGGAATGGGCTTTGAGCCCGAATTGAATACTTTCTACCGGAAGTCTAGGGTTTTTGGAGGATAGCACTGTCTTCGTTGTACAATCTTTTTCTGTGTAGTTGCAGAGTGAAAGAGAGACAGATTCCACCATGCCTACTGTTAGCGTGGGAAGGGATCATCTATTTGCAGCTCTAGGGAGGACTTACAGTAAACTCGCAAGACCCTCATTTCTACTGTCTTTCATGGTTATGAAGCGTATTCTCAAAGAAAGATGTGAAAAATTAATGGATTGCTATTTCTATTTCTATTTCTTTTTTTTTTTTTTTTTTTTTTTTTTTTTTTTTTTTTTTTTTTTTTTTTTTTTTTTTTTTTTTTGTAATTTACTTTTGCAGAACAGGAAGATTTCGAAGAGCTATGCTTCAGTTTTGGGATCGAGCTCGATGACGTCGTAAGTACTTTGTTCTCCCTACCTTGCTATGCTATGGCTTTTATTCTCCGAATTTGTTTATTTGTTGTTCCACTAATTGATATATAATTTATTGTGTACTTTGTTTTAGACCACTGAGAAATCAATTATCAGAAAAGAAAAGCATTTGAATGAAGAAGCCGCTGAAGATGAAGAAGTTATTTATAAAATTGAAGTTCCTGCTAATAGGTAAGCAACCCACAAACCCATATTAAAAATCTGTTTTTGCAAACTGGGTAAATTTGAATTCTAGATATGCTGTTGTACTTAGGGGCAATAAATTTAGAGCCTGTTTGGGATGTACTTTGTTTTTGTTTTTGGTTTTCAGTTTTTGCTTGAAGCATTTGTATAGATTAACACTTTCTTAAAATGATAGTCAGACTAGGGGTAGTCACTGTCGGTTTTGGCCGGTTTTTTAGCCGGATCTGTGTCGAACTGAATATATCGGTTTTCATTTGGATAACAACCAAAATTGACGGAGCATTGGATATAACTGATGTAAAACAACACCGGTAATGATTGGTCGGTTTCGGTTATAATCGGTCGGCTTGGATTTCAAGCAGAAGAAATGCAAAACACAGCCACAGATTCACATATTTTTAGAAAAACAAAGAAAGAAAAAGAAAAAAAAAACAAGAAAGAAAAAAAACAAATCTTCAGACGACGTTAAATGTCGATGAAGAGACTCGGTGCCGGTGGAGGACGAGGAAGATGAAACAATCGCTGATGACGGCTCGTGACCACCCCTGCCTCTAACCTCCGGAGATGAAAATGAGAGTTGAAGGCTTCAGTGAAGCACCCAAGATGGTAGCGGCGCCAAGATGGAAGAATGGGGAAAAGATAGGGTTTTTTACATTCTGGGGATTGGGGGGTAATTTGGGAAAATAAAAAAATTAATGGTTGTGATAAAAAACTAAAGGTGACGTGGTGAAATCTGAAGAGGAGAGGCAGTGACTGGCTCTGTTCGGCGCAGACCGGTTAAATTATTTTAATAACCACGAACCAGACCGGTCCTAACTGCCTGGTTCAGTTTGGCCGGTTTCCGTCGAGCCGGTTGGTTTTTGCCCAGTCCTAGTAAGACATTCTTATCTATTTATTCTTTATAATAATAATAATAATAATAACAACAACAGTAACAATAACATAAAAACAACATTAATACAGTTTGAAATGGATTTTTATTTTAAAATTGAAAGCTTGTAACAGAGTGAGAATGTCTAATTGTCATAGGAATAATGTCAATCCTACACAAACTAAAGTAAAAGCTTTAAAGAAAAAATTGTAGAGTGAAAACTAAAAACAAACTCGTTTCATAAGATGCACTTTCTATCTCATAGTGTTTACATCTGGTTTTATCTCACATTTTCTATCTCAATTGGCTTGCTTCGAAAATTTGTTTGTAGTCAATGGAACTCAAAAAAAGAAATTATTATTGTTGTTATTATTATCTGTCTTAGATGCAAAGGGGGAAAAAAGGATAGTAGTGACAGTTACTTTATTTGCTTTATGCACAGATATGATTTACTTTGTCTTGAAGGCCTTGCTCAAGCCCTTCGTGTTTTCAATAAGGAAGAGGAGATACCTTCCTATACACTGGCTAACATTAGTAGAGAAAAGATTATTAAATTGCATGTAAAACCGGAGGTAATTATCTTAGTGAGATGCATGTTCGTTTCACAGGTATTCTAATTATTGCTACAATTATTTTATCAAGCATGAGGGGCTTCTTGTTTCTGCAGACCTCCTTGATTCGTCCCTATGTTGTTTGTGCTGTGTTAAGAGGCATAAATTTTGATGAAGAAAGATATAACAGCTTTATTGATCTCCAGGACAAGCTTCACCAAAATATTTGCCGGTAAGATTTCTTAGTTGAAGGATTTTTTCCATAATTTACAGTTTGAAGATGTTCTTAATTTTTGAAATGGTTTTCTTTCTGTATCTTCAAAGATAGGTACAATTTATCGAAGCATATGAATTCATGGATGTCTTGCTTTGCCATTTTGTCTTCCCTTTGCTTTAAACCAGATGTCTAAATTGCTTACTTGTTGAAGATCTTTAATGGAAATGCCATAGCTCATTGGTTTATTATTGACCTGGTATGGCAGACCAGTCATACTTGTTGAAACATAAAATTCTGTTAGTTTTTACTAATATGAATAAGCTTCGAAGTATGTTGTTTAGGCATCTGGACTTTATTTGAATTTCTTACTTTAATCTTTTAGGAATCTTGACTTTATGTGCTTTGGATAGTTTGTTTGCTTTGTTAATAATTTTGTTAGATGCTGTTTTGCCATCTTGGTACTAGAACTGGTTCCCCAAAGTTTCATGTCATTTCTCAGTTGAATGCTTACATCTACTTTTTCTTTTCTTTTCTTTTCTTTTTTTCTCTTTTTTTTAGGCGAAGAACCCTAGTTGCAATTGGAACTCATGACTTGGATAAGTTGCAGGGGCCTTTCACATATGAGGTGGGTTTTTATAATATATGTTCTGTTGGACAGTGCCATATATTGTATATTCTCTTGAATTGTGGGACATTAGTTATTGAATTTGGGTTAAGGCAAACTGATATTTAAATATAGGGGATGTGCTGGATCCTATTTTGAAATGCCCACTTTTAAAGATTTGAATAGATATTGCCTTAGCTGAGGAAACTGTGGATTTTAGACCCTGTTTGGTAAACTGGTAGTATTATTAGACAGCATGTATGCAGATAAATCATCACTTGCAACCAATGTTTTAAAACATGTGAAGCGTACCTGAGGCGTTTTGCCATTGTGAGGCAAGGCGTAAGCCTCGACTTAAATTGAAAAATAATATATAGCAAAATAGTAATAAAATGATATAATTATAAAATAACATAAAATCATAAAATTCATAAAAAAAAAAATTACTTTTCTTTAATTCTTAATAGTATATTAGTTTAAATGTTATTTAATACTAGAAAGTCAGTGGCCCCTTGCTTCCAAGAACTTTGAACATAGCCACCACCAACCGGCCACCACCATCATCACTTACTATCACTAGAAAAGTTTTCCACTAAATTATTATTTTCTTCTTCATCAGTGTAAACATCCTCCCATTTGGGTTCTTCATCCACCAATAGTGGTCTTTTCCTATAAAGTGTTTATAATATGATAAAAAATAATGAGTATCTGTCTTTATTATCTTGAAAACTAAGTAATAGTTAATTAAATCAAATATCAACAAAACAACAAATAATAATTAATAAAAAAATATCAATAATAAATAAAATATCTAATTTACTATAAGTTTAACTAAATCAAATATCAACAAATATCAATATACCACAGATATAATATTATAAATATGTATGTCTAGCATTTAGCAAGCAATTTTAAAATAAAAAATACAACTACCATATGAGCTGATAAATCTCGGTGGCTGGGAGTAGGAACAAAAAAAAAGAAAAAGAAAAGCAAAAGTAAAACTTTTAGAGAAGAAGGGAAGGAAAGAAGAAAATTAGTGTCCGTAATCTATTTAGAATTTATGCTAATTGGTGGCTTGGGAAAAAAAAAGTTACAATTTTAGGATTTAGAAAAGAAGAGAAGAAAAGGGGGGAAAAAAAAAGTGTGTCAATGATTTATTATACTGCTAGTTTATTGGTGGCTGGGTGGTGGGACCAAAAAAAAAAAAAAAAAAAGACAACAAAAGAATAAATAAGCAAAAAGCAAAGATAAGAAAGTAGAGAAAAAAAAAGAAAAGAAAAAAAACCAAATACTTCAAAAACAGCTTCTTCTTTTTTTGTCAATTTCGGCAACAAGGGAGAATCACGTGTTTTACCCCTTTTTTATATATTTTTTTAACAGTTGAAAACATCTAAACCCTAAAAATCTACGATTTTTTTTATTTTTAAACTCTGGGTCGACCCAACAACCCAGTAAAAATAACCCAAAACAAAATACAAAGAAGAGGCGTATGCCCCATGCGCGTCAGGGTGCACCTCGGCATCGCGAGGCGTAAGCCTCACCTGGGAAGGCTGAGGCGTGCACCCTGAGGCATTTCTTCAGCGCCTTGTCTCGAGGCACGCCTCAAGGTGTACTCCTCGGGCGTTTTTTCAAACATTGCTTGCAACTTCTTTTGATTGAAAGGGGAGAGGAGGATTGGGGGTGGAAGTGGGTTTTCTTTTATAACAGAATAGTGTATGGGAATTTTCTAGCAGTTTATAATCTTGAATCTTTGGAAGAAAGTCATTTATCAAGATGTGCCTGAATTTCTATATCTGTATGCCCATATCTATGTATTATTTATCTATACGTACATATAATTTGATATAGAGTTCTTAAATTTTGTCATACTGTTTAATTGTGTTATAGTAGTGAAATAGCAACTTACATTGGTCTTTTGCTTTTCAGGCTTTACCTCCTTCAAGTATAAATTTTGTGCCACTGAAACAGGTGATTTTGTCTGGAATTTAGTTCTGTCAAGATCATATCTGAATGAATAGATACCGTTTTCCTGATGATTTACGGTATATGTACACAATTACAAATGATGTTAGCTTAATATGAAGTGAAAGGATACTTTGATGGACATCTTTAAAGTTGTTTTAATTTTATGGTTTGAGTTTGCATAATTTGCACCATTTTGCCTGTGATTGGTGTAATTAATACCAAGTTTTAATCCTATGTCTGCGTGTTTCATATATTAGTTATAATATCAATCTTAACATGTATAGTACTAATGGTTTTCTAGAGTTAGAATTATCACTATGGGTTTACATGAGCTCAGCTGCTCCTGTTCAAAAGACACCATATCTAATCTATTTCCTGCGATTATTAAACTTAGAAGTGGAAACTTTTGCCCCTTGTGTTTTCATCAAAAATGGGCTTTTTTACTTTTGGTGTTTGATATGATACTTAAAGAAGCAGAATTTTTTTGGACTTTTTACATGTCAATTGGGAGCTTTCCTGATTGTTTTGTATGAATATGTCTTTATAAAGTCATGGTTTTTCAATTTTTGTGTGTTATAGAATGAAACTTTTGTTTAGCAACTTAAACTAAGTCAGTGCTGGTAGTTTTATATGAACTTTTGCTTTTGCATGATCTCTGTCTTTTTTCCTTCTTTCATTCATATTTTGCTATCTACCTGAAGGATTTATTGAATGAAGCTTCTACTTTACATATATTTTAAGTTGTGATTTCTGGTTACATTATTTTTGTAAACAGGTGAAGAGCTTCAGAGCTGATGAGCTGATGGAATTTTACAAAGTACTCTCCTAACTAAGATACCTTTATTGCTGTATTGTTTATTTGTGCTGTTGTGTAGACCAAACAATTCCATCACCATTGCTTATCTTTGGTTTTGTTGTGATAAATCAATTTAATGCAAATCCATTGCACAGAAGTTTACATGATACTGTATGTTATCTTGATCCATGTTTTTCCACTGGTTGGCAGTCAGATTTGAAATTGAAGAAGTTCTTGCATATAATAGAGAACTCACCAGTGTTTCCAGTTTTATACGATTGCAACAGGTAATTGGTGTTTTATCCATTTATTACTTGATATTCTGATTGCTACTTATTTTTTATCAGCTTCTGCTGCTGTTAGTTTTTACCTAATAGATACCTGGTAATTAAGATGTTAAATTTGTAGCATTTTAATGGATGTTTGTATGGCTAATTAATGCTGTTCTCCATAGCCCCTATTAGCATATAATTCAGTTATTTTTGTAATAACTTTTAAGTCTCTCTCAAAAGTGGATAGGTGATGTTAATTCTTTTTTTTTTTTTGGCAGAACTGTTTTGTCTTTACCACCAATTATTAATGGTGCACATTCAGCAATCACTCTTAAGACAAAGAATGTTTTCATTGAATGTACAGCCACAGATCTGACAAAGGCCAAGATTGTTTTGAACACAATGGTAAGGGAGAAAATTTCAAATACATTTTTAGTGGTTTGTGGTTTGCACTCATGGTGGAAGATGATACTTTTCCTTTGTTCTCTTAGGTAACAGCGTTTTCAGCATTTTGTGAAAGAAAGTTCGAAATTGAACCTGTGGAAGTGATAAATTCTGATGGGAGGTCATGTGTATATCCTGATTTATCAGTCTACAACATGGAAGTTTCTCTTTCATATATTAACAGTTCAATTGGAGTCTCCTTGCAAGCAGAAGAGGTATTCAATATAATGCATATATGTCTGTAGTAATTTTTTCATGGCACTTGCTGATGTGCCATTTTGGTTAATTGTTACTAATTTCAGGACGTTGTGGAAGTATGTCGATTTTAAATGCTTATACAATTGCTTTTCTTTCTTGAGCCATCATAAATTGACATCTTAATAATATCTGGCCACTGCTTGCGTTTAGGGATTCTCTTAGATTTAATTTATTATTATTAATTTTTTTTTAATATTAGAATTTTTGTATTTCTGGTAGTAGAGGACTACTTACCTGAATCGTAACATTCTCTTATGGTATTTACAACTTGGGAGATTTAACATTTCTGAGATAACATTTCGGATTAGGCAACTTTTGGTTGTGATCCATTGTATAAGATGTATTACTGAATATATGTGGTTGTGTAGTTTGGACTTTGGATATTTTCAAAATATTATGTGGTGGTGTCCAAGGTGTCTAAGTCTTGATAATATTAGTTAGGTGATTTATGATATAATTTATTAATAAGAATGTATCACTTAGTATAAAATTGCTTGATGAAGAGTAATTATCAAAAAAACAACTGAAGATAAACAGATAAACTAGCATGCATTATCAAATACACTTGCTCTCTATACTCTGAAACATGTATTTCCTGTGTAATTAATGACATTGTATCTGGGTATCTTTTCCATTGTGCTTATTGTTAATTTGTTATGTAATATATATATATATATATTTTTATTTTATTTATATCTCTTAAATTTATATTGGTGATGATTTTTCTAGGGTATAAGAATGTAATGCGTATGCGCCTTTTGTTTGCGCGTACTTTTTGTTTATTGTTTACATGGTTGAATTATCCGAATGGCTTTAATTGTAATGTTTTATTGATTACCTCAGGTTACCAGTTTGTTAAATCGAATGCAATTGCGTGCTGAGCAGTCTGTCTTCGGCGATAACCAATTCAATATCAATGTATCTGTACCTCCTACCAGAAGTGATGTGCTTCACCCATGCGATGTTATGGAGGTGTACTAGTAATGGAATTTACTATTTACTGATGCTTCTTGAATATATACAAAACTGTTTTGGTTACTGTGCTTTATATTCCCATCATAAAGGCTGATTCTTTCTTTTTAAGGATGTTGCAATTGCATATGGATACAATAACATTCCGAAGACGAAGCCTGCATCTTTGCAGCCACTCCCCTTGAATGAGCTCAGTGATGTCATTAGATCGGAGGTAGTTGACATAAAAACCTTCTAATTGATAGCATATCATATATATTTTCCTTGTTTTGTCATTACCCCCATTCTGATTTGCTTAATGTTTTGTCTAATTTTTCTATCGTTTTAATTTTTTTTATGCTAAATTTCTTTATCAGATTGCGATGAATGGGTTTACAGAGGTGTTGACATTTATATTGTGCTCGTGGAAAGAAAATTTTGCTATGTTAAACCATAAAGATGATAAATCAACTGCAGTGATTATTGGAAATCCTCGATCCTCTGATTTTGAGGTTTGGCATTTTCTACCAGTTTGTGCTTAATTATTTTTATACAGTGGCATATTTCTGTTTCAGATTATTTTTACTCATTGAGTTGTTTCTATATAACTCTTTCTTGGTTTTCTTTTATCCGTTTATATTTTTTTGTTTGTCTGGTTAATTTTTTTCACAATTGTTTTATTGTCTTAGCATTCTGTGTAGGAAAAATGATAAGCTGTATTTTCTTGATGATTGTCTACATTTCTTGCTGATCTTTTCTTCTGAGTTGATGCCATGTTCATGTTTTATTAGGGTCCATTTGGCATAGCTGTTATAAGTAGCGCTTCTAAGCATAGAGCTTTTGTTAGTAGATCTTTTTCAAGTTGATCATTAATTAGTTGTTTAAGTGTTTGGTTGTGAATCAAAAAAGTGCCTTTGAAAATTGGAAAGATCAATTGGTTGCAAACCTGCAAAAGTGCTTCTGACTCTGAAATTTTTAAATTCAATAATTATTATTGGTACAAAGAATAATTGACCACTCATTAGTTATATATCTTAATTATAAGATTTTTAATTAATGGTGCATTATTTAATATTTTACTTCTCATAATTATTTAATGTATTATTTTATTTAATGAATTAATGGGGATAATACTGGAAAATTAAATGTTTCATTAAAAGATGTGTATTAGCTCATTATGTCTTCTTAAAATGGTCTAAAATTTGTCCTTTTACAAGCTCGGGAAAAAAAAAAAAGGCTTTTTAGGGATTAAAAAATAGTACTTTTTGTAAACAACCAAACACCTAAATCTTATTACAGTAGAAATTTTCACTTTTATGAAGTGCTGTTGGATCCTAAAACAAGCCAACCAAAGACATGGTTAGTTCTACATTTTAACCAAACTTATTTGATTTTCTTGACCTTTAGCTTATATAAATCAAAATTTTCTTCTGGCTTCTTAGTATGTTAAGATTGATTCTATTTCAACAGGTTGTCCGTACTAGTCTGATGCCTGGGATTTTGAAAACGGTTGGACATAACAAAGATCATCCTAAGCCCATAAAGGTATATCTAAGAATTTGATTTTTGTTTCGTGTGTAAATGCTGAACATATAGAGTGACCTCTTTTACTATTTGCACTAATTAACTCTTCCAAATTGTCTAATAGTCGATGTAGCAGATTGTTATATATTTTTAATGGAGTTACTTGTTGGTTTGCCATAATTTACAATTCTCTTGCTGCATTAGGTTGGCCAAAAAACAGCTGAGCACAAATCTGAGTTGGTCATTTAAGATCCTTTTCTTCTATGTGAATGTCATTTTGTTGTGTTATATACCATGATTGGCGTCTTTCTCCTTTTTCTTGATGAAAAAAGAGTCTGTTGATATAGAATTAATGAAAATTTTGTGTATACTAATTTCAATGTCCTCTATACCCCCCTTTTCCAACACATCTTGGAACTTTGTTTTCTGTTTTACGTCTGTGATGACTTATTCAAATTGTTTATGGTTATATGTTTTATTAGTAGACATGGTAAGTTGGTAGCATTCCTTGCTCTTATTTTTGTACCTTGATTGGCTTCTTTGTCCTTTTTCTCAATGAGGAAAATATTCTGTTGATATGGAACTGTCTCCCTTCTCTTACAAATCTCAGTACTTTGTTATCTGTTTACAAATATGATAAATTTTCAAATTGTTTATTGTTATGTATTTTGTCAGCAAAACATGGTAACTTTTCTTGCTCTTATTCTGTTACATACCTGCATGGACAATATGACCTTATGTTTTGTTGTGTCTCTAGATTTTTGAAGTGGGTGATATAGCAGTATTGGATGACACAAAAGATGTTGGTTCAACAAATCGTCGACAACTTGCAGCACTATATTGTGGTTCTACATCAGGATTTGAGGTATAATATAGTCCTAGCCTTCTAGGTTTATACGTATTTCAAAATCTGGTTACAGTTGCAAACAAACAAAACTGGTCAAAATAGTACAACAAAACTTTTGGTTTAATAATTTTCTTTTGAGGCAATGTGTATTGTATATTAGCATTTGTACATTTGAAGCTCTTACCTTAGTTTTGTATGAGTTACATTTGTACATTTGAAGCTCTTAGTTTTGTATGAGTTTGATTAAGCATCAGCTGGAAAATTTTAGCTTGAAAATAACTTATTTCCAAGTTCCATAATTTTCTTCGATAACCTGGTTGGTTAATTCGAGTCCATTATTAACCTTCAACTTCTGGGTTTCCAGCTGATTCATGGCTTGGTCGACCGAATTATGGAAGTTGTTGGCGTTCCTTTTGTTCCTCATGATAATGATACAGGATACTTCATAAAACCTTCAGATGTAAGTATTTCGTAATTGTTTGCTTTCATTCCCATTGAAGTTTAAAATTTGACTTTTTCATTCATATTTTCTAAAGGAGCCTGAGTATCTTCCCGGTAGACAAGCAAGAATCATTTTTATGGGGAAGAACATTGGCACTTTTGGCATTGTGCACCCTCAGGTAGATACCCGACGTACAAGTTAGTCATATTATTCGTGTGGAGTTTCATGTTTGCATTCTGAGTGAATCTTAATTGATGGAACCTAAAGAACCTATCTGCGGTTTATGGAGGAAATTATCTTTGTTGTCTAATTGTTTGGATTTGCAGGTTCTCAACAACTTCGATATCCCTGATCCATGCTCGTTCATAGAACTTAGCATTGAAAGTTTTTTGTAGGGCCTCTTCCACAATAGTTCATGTAAGGTTTTATTTTATTTTAATTTTTGACATTTATTTGTTTCTTAAAATCTTGTTCTGTTGATTAACATGTTCCAAATAGGTAACCTTCTATCTCTTATTTTAAATTTGCAGGTATATTGGCAATTGCTGTCAGGGTAATCTGCCCCAAAAACTTATTAGTTATTTCTTATGCAACCTAGATACTGAAAAAGAAGATGAATCATAACCAGGAAACTATTAGGGGGCATATATATTTGGTAACCACCAAATTACAAGGGAATGGATGAGCCATTTGTGTTTTTTTTTTTTTTTTTAATGTTTTTTATGACCTAGATTTGGGCTTTTTATGTTAAAGCTATTGAGTATTAATTTTGTTTTTATCTTTCTGTTCTCTTTCCGTCTTATTTCCTTTTTGTTTAATCCCCCTTTTATTTTGAAGTTATTAAATTGTGCATTGGCACAAAATTGTATGATTGAGAAAGTCTACAAATTTAGACCTTAATTTATTTGACCTTACAGTTCCCTTTTTTAGAATTTAGTTGAAGATTCCACAGTGATGAATCTGCTTTATTTTGAAGTCTTAATTCACATTATATTCCCAAGTTGTTAACATTTTAGAAACTCTTTAAAGTTGCATTAAAAATGTGAATGATAAAATGATTGAAATATGTTTTATAATAATATTTCGTTTAACTTCTTTATAATTATTTTTAAATTTATTTAAACTGTTTCTCTTTAGTTATTATGTTTTTTATTAATTTTAAACATTGTTTTAGTATTTTTTTTTTGTTTTTATTAACTATAAAGTATTGTTGTTTTTTCTTCCATATTCTTCACGTGCTATGCTAATATGGTTTTTTTTTTTTTCTTTCTTTACTTTCTCTATTTTGTTTCTTACTCTAAAATGTTTGAAAAACACAGAGAAAAAAAGAAGGGAAGAAAACATAAAATTTTAGAAGTTAAAAAATCAAGTAAAAAGTGATAATTTTTTTAAGAAAAATTGTTAGGAATCTATGTAAATAAAAATTAGAATAGAAACTCACTTATAGAGGCGAGAGCTTTGCGAAGAAGGCAAGAGAATTGCGAAGGGAGGAGGCGAAGCTTTTGCGTTGGCGAAGGAAGATGTCTGTTTTAGCCTTCTTCCCCAATTGCATTCGCGAAGGGAGGTGAAAGTTGTGTTTGATCTAGTTGGTTTGGTATTTTCTGATTGAGCTAGTTTAGTTAAGGTTCCCGTGTTCAAGAAGAAGGGGAAGGTGAGGTTTGGTTACTCTGGAATTTGTTGAGGAAGAAGGAAATAAAACGCACAATTTGTTTTATTAAAAAGAAAAAGGAAAAAAAAACATTAATAATAAAGGAAAAGACAAAACACACGTATTGTAGGCTTCTCCACATTTAAAAGTCCAACTCTCTTTAATTTTGACTTATTGCCCAAGGAGTAAGGGCAATTTCGCCCAACACAACAAGGCTATATATACTATATATATACACACACATATAAAATCTTCATAATTATGCTAGAAATTCAAATATTCATGTTTATTTTTCAATCTTCTGTCTATTAGTTTTCGTTTTCCTTTGTGTTCTTTCCCACTATACAAATGCTTGTGGGAATAAAAGTAACTTTGGCGAGCTCCTCAGGGAGGAGTGTATCATCGCGGTGGGACTTGCCAGGGATGGATGGAGAAGAAAATGTAGGTCGAGAGGACACGAGGGGTTTAAAAAAGGAAAGAGACTAGTATGCACCACTGCTTGAGATGAAGATTCACTATTGAATCTACAACAATTGCTGCCCAAAGCCAGCACGGAACCAAAGACGCCATTCGTTTTCTCCATACCCTAGAAAAGCATAGGGCTATTTTTTATTATTATCTATCCTTTGTCCATAGGACTATCATATATTACTTGGTCAAATGAAGAAGTTGAAGAGAAACATGAAAAAAAATGGATCAAACAAAGAAAGAGGAAGAGAAAAAAAGTGAAAGGAAAAAAAAAAGTTTTTGCAATGTTTGCTAGAGATGAGGATGAGAGACGAGAGAGAAGATAGAAGATAAATATAAGGGAGGTGGGGAAGGGATTACCATCAAACTGTAAACATCACGTTTCTTTTTATTTTATTTCTTTATCGTTAAATGACTACGTTTTTATGCCAATAAATTTACTAGATTTACACTGACAATAAGACCATTAAATTTAACAGATTTTGACAAAAACTGATGTAGATAAATTTTCAAGAAATGAAATTACAATAAACATTACAGGGTGTTAACTATACCTGATAAATTCTAATAGGATACAATAACATACCACAAACTCGTATATATGTTGAGGATTTGAGTTTGTATATTTCAATGTGAAAGCTTAACAAATTGGGTTTGGGTGACCAAATTTTGACACGAATACGGCAATACACGACACAACACGAACATGAAATTAAGGCTAACACGACATGAACGCACACATATTTTTGAAGGTTTAGATTTATGTATTTCAACACAAAAGCTTAACGGGTTAGGTTTGGATTAATAAATTTTGACACGAACAAGACATGACGCAACACGAACACGAAACGACATAATACATTGTCAGGTCTAGCGTTCATATTTTTTGTTGAGTTATTTAAAAATAGGTGGCTTCCATTTGCCGAAATTTACTTCCACTCCTAGTAACTAAAATTATTTGCATTCCCACTTTTTTTTTTTTTTTGAAGCAAAGCAGAACTTCATTAAGAAAGAAAATTTCAAATGTCAGCTTGGACAAAGAAAGATATCCATGTAGGAAGTTCTTCCACCCAAGTTACAAAAGAAGACAAAGTTAGAGCATATCTATCTAATTTATGTGCAACTCTATTTGTACTTCTAGAATTAAAAGAAATTTAAAAATTACAAGGAGAATCATATAATAACTTAACATCCTCCAGTATATGGTAGTCGACACCCAGGTAAGCAGAATAATTTTTAAGAAGTCTCACACCATCTTGACAGTCAGAAGCAATTTCCCCTCCCAAAAAAAAATCAATTGGAAGACAAGACTCCAAAGCTTGTCTTACAGCGAATAACTCCATAGCAAAAGCACTTGAACGTTGAAAAAAATGGTCTAGCCAAAGCTACCATTACGTAACCTTGTGAATCCTGAACGACCACACCCACTCCAATTGCACCATTTGGCAAGCACATAGCACCATCAATATTAATCTTATAATTCTCATAAACAGAAGGAGCCCACAAACTCGAATGCTATAAATTAGTCCCATTTGGAACGAATACCTAAATCCTCTTCGACAACTCCATAAATTCAAAATGCCAATCAGATAAAGTGTCAAGCAATAAAGAATTAAACTTTCCAATCCCACCATGCATGGCAAGGTTTTGTCTATTCCATAAAGCCTAACAAAGGTATGCAACTCGATATAAGTTGCCAAATTGTAGAATTGGAAAATAGTGCACAGCATATGTCAGTAAAGTCATGAACCTGCTTGTGTAAAAAAGGTGCAATAAAATCCACTTTTTTCCAAACACCCTTAACACTTTTACAAAGCAACAGAGCATGCAAAATAGTCTCATCAGAGCACTAACTAATACCACATCCATAATTTAGCATCACCTTTTGTTTAAGCAATAAATTAGCACAAGCAATTATTTGAGAACATGCACGCCAAAGAAATAGCTTTTATCTTAGTTGGAAATTTAATGGCTAGATATTACACCACCAAGATTGACTAGTTGCACTTGTTCCTCCAATAGTAGAACCTTCACCCAACTTCCTAGCCACCCAATACTCGGACCGAATGGTATAACACTCATTAGCAATATAATTCCAACTCAATATATCATTTTGCCCAATACCTCCAATAGGAAGATGTAATATATCATCTGCATCATCCTCATTAAATGTTGAACGCACCAAGTTCACATTCCATCCACCATTGATGTAATTAATTCAGAAACACAAGCATTTGCAAATAATAATCATGGAGACAAAAACCGTGTGCAATTCAAAGTTGAAATCCATGGATCATCATAAATTCAAATAGTACCATCATCTCCGAATCTCCATACTCAACCATTATCAATAATGCCACCACCCCAGCACAAGCTCTTCGACAAAAAATATGACTTTCTACATTGAATGGCCTCCATAAAAAGACAATTTGGAAAATATTGATCTTTAAGAACTCGACTAGCCAAACTGATCGAATTTCCAATCAACTGCCAACATTGTTTTGCTAACAAAGCTCGATTAAACTCTCTTAATGTACGAAATACTAAACCACCCAAAGCTTTTGGTTGACAAAGCTTCTCCCAACTTGATGTGGGCATTGAGCGCTCTTCTAGCATGGATGTTCGTGATAAGGACATTACGTTGCCAAGTAGACCAGTGACGCGTTCTCGAGCTAAGAAGATCAAAGAGAGAATGCTTGGACTTGTGAAAAGAATTATGGATGAAGATATTCAAGTTTCCAAATGATTTGAACACTTTTCCGAGGCCTAATGATGATTTAAGCATGTTGTCCAAGCAAGGGATGAAAGTGGTAATGATGCTCGAGAGTTGCAGAGACGAAACGACATCATTTTAAAAATAAGCATCTTATAATGGCAGTTTCATAATTTTAGCTATTTTCAGATTATAATGGCAGTTTCATAATTTAGCTATTTTCGGATTATAATGGCAGTTTTGTAATATTTGCTATTTTCGTATTTTATTTATTTAGGGTTAGTTTTCAGCCTTAGGATTACTTTCTTAATATTTAATGGTTTAGATTGATTCTTGATCTAACCATAATCCTTATATAAAGGGGGATCAATTCATTTGTAAGACAGATTTTAGTTTTTAATCAATTGAAAGAATTAATTTTCTTATTGCTTCCAGGAGTGTTCTTGCAAGGTGAGGAATCTATTTTGTTGCATTAAGAGTTTAATCAGTTGAATTTTTTCTCTTATCTTATTGTTTAATCAGTTTAATCAATTTTTTCTTCTTGTTGCATTAGAAAGAAGAAAACGTTTTTTGAAAGGAGAAAACAAAATTTTTTATATGTATATTATTCATAAGTTTTCTTTCTTTGAATTTATTTCTTATCATTTTTCTTTCTTCTAACCATTACCTTTTACCCTTTACAAGATAATGCACTGATCTACATTAGTGGAGATCAATTAATTATGTTAAGCATATGATGGTTCATACTTTACAATCTATATTTAAAGTGGATTTATTCAATTGCATGATATTGAATGTATTAATTGATTTCACACACACTTGAAAATAATGATTATGCCAAATAGAAGATAAGGTGTTGAGATGCATGATTACTTGTGAATTATTTTTGAATTAATATGATTGTGCAATCTTTGAGGCAGCCTCACCTAGGTATTTGGGTATTTTATAGGAATTGTGTTTTTTTTAGTTCTTTCTTTCTTTGCTAGGGACTAGCAAAGTTTAATTTGGGGTTATTTGATAGGCATAAAAAGTTACTATTTTTATGCCATATATTATATTGGATTTTAGGTGGTTTTGAATTAATTGTTAATGAAAAGTACTGAATTATTATCTTTTTCTATTTTTAGAGAAAGAAAGGAAAATGATGGAATTTATTGTATTTCTGTGCAATCTTTACTGAAAAAATTATATCTAGAGATACATTTAGAGGTTTTGTGTGATTCTAATTGTAAATGATTCCTAATTCACTAAGCATTAATGCTGTAAAGTTTCATTACAATTGGATTGGCCAATCAGTACCAGTTTAATTTAGAAGATCAACATTTTCAACAGTTGCGGAATACTTACAGTCTCTTAGGGAAATTATAATTTTAATGCTTTTCCGGTATTCAAATTGTGAGATCAAGATATTTTTGGAAAGCTATGACATATACCTAACTTTTGAAACTGGAATTGGAGAATTTGAAGTTCATTTGGTCATGCAAAATGTATTTGGAATCTTCTTGATGTATATTAAAGATATAAAAGGAAAGTTTCTTTGCCTACTAGGATGACACTTATGCATGAACTGACACATCATCACTCTCTAGCCAGGTGTACAATTAGTGCCACATCATATGCCACATGGGAGGTTAGATTATTCTAATTATATTAATTGGAAAATGACCTAAACAACCCTAGAGGGCCGGCCATATTGAGTAATTATAGGAGTTTATGATAGTGATAATATATTATCTCCTATTAGATTGGGATAATATCTAAGGTTTTTCCTAGGTTAAACTAGTAAAACTTTTCCTATAAATACCATGCACCTTGAAGCAATATAGATTCACTCACCATTCACTTCTCACCATACCACACGGCTACACATCCATTCTACCATTCTTTTACATGGCAAGGAGATTAGAGTTCTAGGTTTTTATTTCAGTTTTTTAAGGTTTCTACAAAGAAGATTTTGGCTACACTAGTTCTTAATCAAGGGGATTTTCGGCCAACACTTGTGGAGGACTTCAACCTTGCTATTGACTTCACGACTATTGATCCTATTTAGCCCTAATGTATGATAGATTCATAAGGTTAACTGATGGTGTGACGACCAGGATCTGGAGCCAGGGTAAGTGTGGGCGGGTGCAGGGCACTGGCAGGTTACCTTACTGGCAGAGATCGGTGTCCAATCCCACATCGCCCAGGTGTGGAAAGGTGTCAAACAGTAATGGTTCAAATGGAAAGTGAGTACTCTCTTAACAACCAAGGTATTTTTAGAGCGTTTGGCTTCAGGGTTGGAAAGAACTCGGGAATTAAGCGTGTTCCAGTGGGAGCATTCCTGCGATTGGTGACCCTTTGGGATGTCTGACCAAAAATTCCATACTGTCTGAAGTGCAGTAGCTAATTTGGGGACATATTAGTTGGAGAGAGTGTGTGGTGTTACAGATGGGATGCAATGTTTATATATTTTATGTACCTTAAAACTTAATTTGAGCATGTTTTATTCACTTAAAATTGATTAAGTTTTTTTTTCTATGTTTTAGGTGGGTTTGAGCTTAAAAAGATGAAAAATGAAGAAAGCAAAACCATAATTAAGCAAACTTTAGCAGCAAGCAATAGGCGCCTGGCTAGCCGCCTGGGTGGGCCTGAATTCGATCGTTTATGTCATTTTTATCAGCTTTAGCCCTAGATTTTAGTATAAATATGTTTTATCATTGTTGAAAAGGGGAGAGCCAACTTTTAGATAAATTTTAGCATTAGAGTTATATTTTTCTCTCAAGATTGTGCTTCTAAACTTCTTTTATTGGTTAGGAGTAATTCTAAATTAGTTATGCAATTGTGAGACTTATTTGTATTTCAATCCAATTTAATCATTTAGTTTATGTTCTTCTATGTTTATTGTTTATATTTTAAATTTTTCATAACAATAATTTGGTATGTTATTTTTATGTGAGATTGAATTATTGCTAAATTGAATTCTCAATCGTATTGGGTTTTTAATAATTAGTAGCAAATAGACTTTAATGGTTATGATCCAAGTTTTCTGTTCATTGTCTATAAAAAATATAAATTAGATTAAAACTTTGCATAATTTGTAGAGTTTGTCTTTATTTGGCTTTTCTTTTGTTCTTGATTATTTTCTTAGATAATTTCAGGTCATGTTGATTCTAGATTTAATTTCAAAATTTTATAACTAATTCATGATCGTATCTGGATTAGTTTATTTTAGTGATAAATACTGAATAATTAGGCCATGCTAATTATTTATGCCAAACTGAATGAAGAATTGAAATTTTTATCTCTATGATCAATTGTTTACTAGTCTTATGAATTATTATGATCCCAAGTGTTTCTCTCATTGATTTATTTTTAGTATTTACTAGTTTTGATTTGATTTAGATTATTTTGCAAGCAACCATAAATCCCCCATTTTATAATTTTAGCTAAGTATTTTACTATGACAGAATTTAAATTGGAATTCAACACAGTTTTTGTGGATTCGACCTGGACTTGCCACTACTATAGTTTTGGTAGATTTAGTAATTAATTTTGGTGTTTACGACACGCATCATTAACCCTCATTTGACCACAAGTAACTAGAAGTTGATTCCTCAATGCATTCTAGTCTAGCAAGCACAAAGTATTTAATTATTCCTAATCTAAATTCCGAAATTTAAGCCCTTAGACACGCAACAAACTCAATAAGCTCTTGTCATAGTTGTCACTAAGGCATGCAATATTCATATAACCATGTATTTCATTGCCCATCCATATTATATCCCTTATTTCTAAGAAAATATAATACTAGATCTATCCACATTTTCATGGAAGAATTAAGAACTGCAATGAATTATTAACCATGAATATGAATCAAACTCAAATATTCATTAAAAACTAAATAGTCATAATAGGGTTACATCATAATCCTTAAAGAAATTAGTTACACATATCTTTAAGAATAACCATAAAATATTCTAAAGAAAACATAAATCAAATAACAAAAGGAATTGAGAATAGAGAATAGAGAAACAAATCCAATAGTTGATGGCTGCCGAATTTGGTCTCCAATTCTCCTTCTCTTGCTTCTCCAAAATATGCCTCAAGACCAAGGTTGAAGTCCTCCACAAGTGCTCGCCGAAAATCCCCCTTGATCAAGAACTAGTGTAGCTGAAATCTTCTATGTAGAAACCTTGAAAAATTAAAATAAAAGCCTAGAACTTTAACTTCCTTGCTGTGTAAAATAATGGTAGAATGGTTTTGTAGCCATGTGGTATGGTGAGAAGTGAATGGTGAGTGAATCTATATAGCTTCAAGGTGCATGGTATTTATAGGAAAGGTTCTACTAGTTTAACCTAGGAAAAACCCTAGATATTATCCCAATCTAATAGGAGATAATATATTATCACAATCATAAACTCCTATAATTCTTCAATATGGCCGGCCTTCTAGGGTTGTTTGCCTCTCATTCACACTTAGATAAGGAAACAATCCAAATCCCTTCAGGAATCCAATTTATCTCTAATTCTAATTCATTCTCTAATTATTTTTCCAATTAATATAATTAGAATAATATGACCTTCCATGTGGGCATATGATGTGGCACTAATTGTACACCTGGCTGGAGAGTGATGATGTGGCAGTCCATGGATAGGTGTCATTATAGTAGGCAAAGACACTTTCCTTTTATATCTTCAATGTACGTCAGGCAGATTCCAAGTACACTTTGGATGACCAAATGCACTCCGAATTCCCTTATTCTAGTTGAAAAAGATAGGTTTATGTCTTATCTTTCCAGTAGTATCTTGATCTCACAATTTGGACATTAGGAAGGTATTAAAATTCCAATTTCTCCAAGAGAGTGTAAGTCTGCCGCAACTGTTGAAAATGTTGATCTTATAAATCAAACTACTATTGATTGGTTGATCCAATTGCAATGAAACTTTACATAATTAAATATTAGTGAATCAGGAATCATTTTCAATTAGAATCACACAAAACCTCCAATTGTAGCTCCAAATAGGATTTTTTCAGTAAAGATTGCACAGAAATACAATAAATTCCAGCATTTACCTTTCTCTCTCTGAAAATAGAAAAATCCAATCATTCAGTACTTTTCATTAACAATTAATTCAAAACAGAAAAAATCCAATATAAAATATGGCATAAAATAGTAACTTTTTATGCCTATCAACGAGTGTAGCGCCAAATTCCAACACAAGCTACCACCAAAATTAAAAGATCCAGAGGGTTTCTCTATTCCTTGTCATATTGGTGATATTAAATTTTCTAATGTTTTATGTGACCTAGGAGCTTCCATAAATTTAATTCTTTATTCTTGTTCTAGGAAGCTTGGACTCAGAAAAGTAAATCCCACCTCAATTTCTTTACTAATGGCAGATCGTACCATCAAGAAGCCAAGGGGAGTACTTGAGGATATGCCAAGGGGAGTACTTGAGGATGTAATGGTCAAAGTCAATAAGTTTTACTTCGCCTTGGACTTTGTGGTATTAGATATGGATGAGAATGATGATATACCTTTGATTTTTGGTAGACCTTTATTAGCGTGCTTTAATAAATATACAAAAAGGTAAGCTTACCTTTAGGATTGGTAATGAAAAGGTCACCTTTAATATCTACAATCCCACTCCTTTTCCAAAATTTGAATGGTGCCATGAGATTGAGGCTTTGGAGTCAACATTGTTAGAGAAAAGTGAAAAAAAAAATGAAGGGTCGCTTGGATCATCGGTTATTAAGAGTTTCTTTGGAGGTGGAAGCAACTGACAAATTGATCCTGGATAGAAGATGACAATAAAGTCAAGCTAAAGACTTTAAAACAAGCACTTTTTAGGAGGCAACCCAAAGTTATAAATTTCTTTCTTTTTGTTTTGTTTTTTAGTTTATTTTTAGGAATTTTTAATTTTTAATTCTTTTATTTGTTTGTTTTGTGTTTTTTGGTGTTAAAGAAAAGAAAAATCAAAGGAAAGACCATTAAAGGGGTAATCGGCCAAAGGGAGCTTTATGAGCTTAAAGTTAACAATTTGATTGCATTGCATCAATTGGGGGAGCTTTCTTTACCTGTACTCTTTATTATGTTTAATTTCCTTGTTTTTAACATTGAAAGCTATGTTCATCTTAATTTGGGGTGGTTCTTTTTGTTATGAAGTTTTCTTCTTTAGGTTTAGTTTTTAAACTCTTGATTTTCGTTGGCTGAATTTTTAGTTTTAGGTGTTTTCTTAAATATTTAGATGGGCCGATGATGAGAATATAATTGAGAATAAATTTATTCTTATTTAGTGGAATTTTTTTTATGTATTCTATAATATCTAAAGTTAAATTCACATGTTACTACTTTCAAAACCATTTTGAGCACTTTGTCAAATATGCATGATTTAGATTGTATTTTGAAGAAGGTTTGCATTGAATTAGAGTGTTTATTTTTGAACTCTAGAACTTGCATAAATATTGCTTGAGATGAAATCCTAGAGAGATGTATTACTTTGAATATGATTTAGGCCATTTTTGTTTTGAGTTTGAGCCTTTCTAGCCTACCTTTGAAATTTTTATTCGTTAGTACCATGTTTAAGCCAATTTTAGGATGCATAAAAGATTGCATGTGAAAGCCTTTTGTTCATTTAAACCACATTGACTTACCTTTTTGTGGCTAAATATATTTTTCCTACTTTTACACATTATTAAAGAAAGCTTATTTTGAGTTGAAATGAATATATGCATATTAATTTGTATCTGGTGGAGTAAAGTAGAATATAATTTAGGGATGGCATTGATGGTGGAGTTCAGCTACTATGTATCTTTGAAGTGGAAAAAGAAGTTTGAGCAAGGTATGAGAAAGAACAATTTGGGGGTTAGAAGAAAAAAAAATGAAAGAGAACTTAAAAAAAATATTGTGAAAAAAAAAGTTTTGTAAAGTTTGAACGAAGGAAAGAAGAAAAGTGTTTTTGTGAGGATAAAACAAAAGTTCTATGCTCATTCATAAGTTTTCTTTCTTTGAATTTTATTTTTCCTTTCCTTTTCTTTCTTCTAACCCATTACCCTTTTAGTCTTCACATTACAAGCTTATTAAGTCCTAACGATTCAAGGTAATGCATTGATATGCATTAGTGAAGAACAATTAATTATGTCAAGCATATGGCGATTCAAATTTTACAATCTAATAAATTGCATGACTGATGTGGGCATCGAGCGCTCTTCTAGCATGAATGTTTGTGATAAGGACATTACGTTGCCAAGTGGACCAGTGACACGTTCTCGAGCTAAGAAGATCAAAGAGGGAATGCTTGGACTTGTGAAAAGAATTATGGATGAAGATCGATTCAAGTTTCCAAATGATTTGAACACTTTTTCGAGGCCTAATGATGATTTAAGCATGTTGTCCAAGCAAGGGGTGAAAGTCGTAATGATGCTCGAGAGTTGCGAAGACGAAACAACGTCATTTTAAAAATAAACAACTTAGAATGACAGTTTCGTAATTTTAGCTATTTTCGGATGATAATGGCAGTTTCATAATATAGCTATTTTTCGGATGATAATGGCAGTTTTGTAATTTAGCTATTTTCGGATTATAATTGCAGTTTTGTAATTTTTGCTATTTTTCGTTTTTTGGGTTAGTTTTCAGCCTTAGGATTACTTTCTTAATATTTAATGGTTTAGATTGATTCTTGATCTAACCCTAGTCCTTATATAAAGGGAGATCAATTCCTTTGTAAGAGAGATTTGAGTTTTTAATCAATTGAGAAAATTAATTTTCTTATTGCTCCCAAGAGTGTTCTTGCAAGGTGAGGAGTCAATTTCTTCTTCTTGTTGCATTAGGAGTTGAATTCTCTTATCAAAGTAGAAATACTTTGTTGCAATTATTCTTCTCTTTCCCTAGCCTTCTAATCCACGTTTTTAGATACAAGTTATCTAAGGGTTTAGTACGGGGGGTTCTTGTTTCCAATTACTGTTCAATATTTCTTGTGTGTTTGGGGTTTCGGATTCTTTAATCTTGGGATTCCGCATCAATGACATTGAGTGTATTATTTGATTTCACATACATTTTGAAAGTAATGATTACGTTGAATAGAAGATAGAGTATTGAGTTGCATAATTAAATGAAAATTACTTTTGAATTAATATGATTATGCAATCTATGAGGCACCCGATCATGTTATTTGATTATATTTTATAGGAGATGTGATTTAAGTTATTTCTTTCTTTGCTATGCACTAGTAAAGTTCAATTTGGGAGTAATTGATAGGCATAAAAATTTACTGTTTTTATGCCTTATTCTATGTTGGAGTTTTTCTAATTTTAAGTTAATTGTTTATGAAAAATACTAAATTGTTGTGTTTTTCTATTTTTAGAGAAATGAGAACAAATCTTGGAAATTGTTGTATTTTCTGTGAAAACTTTACAAAATAAGTCATATATGGAGCTACACATGAAATTTCTATCCAATTCTAGTTTCTAATGATTCATGATTCATCAAAGTTTAATTCTGTAAAGTTTCATTGCAATTCAATTAGTCAATCAGTACCAATTTGATTTTAAGATTTTTTTAGCAGTTGTAACATACTTACACTCCTTTTTAAAAATTAACATTTGAGTGCCTTACCAGTATCCCTTTTGTACGATCAAGATATGCCTGGAAAGCTAAGATATAGATATAACATTTTCAACTAAAATCAGTAAATTTGGAGTACACTTGATTATCCAAAGTGTCCTTGGAGTAAGATTATTTTTTGCACAATTCCAGAGGTTTAGAGCAACAGAATTTTGGCTACAACAAGGGTTTAGAGAATGGAGAATTTCGGCTAGCAGCTTTGGAGGAATTCAACCTTGGTTTGAAAGCATATTTGAAGAAGCAATTGAAGCAAAATAAGAGGAGGAATTTGGCAACCACAAGCTTTGGGATTTATTTTCTCTTTTGTCATTCATAATATGTTTTCCTTTGATTTATTGGTGGCTATTTCTAAGAAAGCTAAACTTTTATGAGGATTATGATATAGCCCTATTATGAATATTTAGTTTTTAATGCATGTTTGATTTTAAATCATATTGAGAGTTAATATTTCATTGTTGTTCTTAATGCTTTCAAGAAAAAGGTGAATGGTTTAATAATGTATTCATTTAGCGATAAGATATATAATATTGTTTGCAATTAAATACATGGTAGATACGGATATCGTCATGCCTAATGACACCTTAACAAGAGTTTATTGAGTTGCATGTCTTAGGGCTTAAATTTGGTAGTTTACATTAGAGACGATTAAACTATCTTGTTCTTGCAGATCAAGATGCATTGAGGGATCAACTCTTGGTCATTTTAGGTTAAGGCTAAATATGATTAATATTGGTGAAGTAATAATCTTTGTACCATTAATATTTTGAAACTTTTGCTTTATTACTTTTGTTGCCTTACTTTGTTTTCTTAATTGCTTTCTTTTTAATTTTTTCTTTGTTTCACAAAACCAACCAATCAAACAATTATTCGTTTACTTTTCTACTTTTAATTTACAATATAATTTATTTTTATCACTAGAGATATTATTCTTCGTGAGATCAATATTCAATTTTCTTCTAAAAACCACTTTATTATTTGTTGATTTGTGCACTTACGAGTAATCTAATTTTATCACAACAGTTACCACCTGCAAGTAGTAGAAGGATCAATTACAAAGTCATAAAATTTGGGAGAAAACTAAAATTAAGAAAAGGGCGGCATACGTAAATTCTCCCATACATGACTATTGGTGCCATTGGCATCACCAGCTCAGTCTCCAGAGATAAAAAAGTTTATATGTTACCAATTTTATAGAAAAGTTCCATTTAAGGATCGATACTTCACTTCTTACAGCAAAATGAAACCCACTATAAGCCTCCAATGATGCGGAACCCCAAGCTTAAAGAAATTGTAACCCCAACACATAAGATGATATGGAACAAACCCTAGGTAAAAACCCGCCCTATAGCACCTCTAGATAACAATTGTATCTAGCAACACTAATTAGAAGGCAAAGAA
Organism: Ochetophila trinervis; assembly: GCA_003254975.1. Lineage (NCBI taxonomy): Eukaryota > Viridiplantae > Streptophyta > Magnoliopsida > Rosales > Rhamnaceae > Ochetophila > Ochetophila trinervis. Next base: position 85,370 of record QANX01006182.1, on the reverse strand, counting down.
TGAAATTGAAATTCGCCACAAAGTAAAATACCTTTGATAAGAAGATCAATTCCCAATGCAACAAGCAGAAGAAGAACTATCCTCACTTGGAACACACAAGTCTTGTTTAAAACAAGAGTTGATTTCTCAATAATTAATAATCCAAGTTCTTTTTTTACAAGCTAGTAACCTCCCCTTTAAATAGAGATTAGGGTTAGGTTAAAAAACAATCTAGACCATAAAATAATTAGAAAAGTAATCCTAAGGCTAAAAACTAACCCTAAATAAAATATAATCCGAAAATAGAAATAATTACAAAACTGCCATTATAATCTGGAAATAGCAATAATTACGAAACTGCCATTATAATCCAAAAATAGCTAAATTATGAAACTGCCATTGTAATCCGAAAATAGTTAAAATTACGTCGTTTTGTCTTTGCAACTCCCGAGCAGCATTACCACCTTCATTCCTTGCTTGGACATCATGCTTAAATCATCATTATGCCTCATAAAAGTGTTTGGATCATGTGGATACTTCAATCGATCTTCATCAATTATTCTCTTCACAAGTCCAAGCATTCCCGCTATGATCTTCTTAGCTCGAGAACGCGTAACTGGTCCACTTGGCAACACAATGTCTTCACCACGAACATCCATGCTAGAAGAGCGCTCGATGCCCACATCATTCCCTCCCTCCTCAAAAAGATTCGTCCTCGAATCTGCAATCATGTCAAAAGGAGAAAGATCAGCAACATTGAATGATGCAGATACATTATACTCACCTGGAAGATCAATCTTGTATGCATTGTCATTGATCCTCTCGAGAACTCGAAAAGGTCCATCGCCTCTAGCATCCAACTTAGACTTCCTTTGGTTAGGAAACCTTTCCTTCCTCATGTGTACCCAAACCCAATCTCCTGGTTCAAATATCACTTACCTTCACCCCTTATTTGCTTTTTGAGCAGTTAGACGGTTACGCTTCTCAATTTGCAACCTCATCTTTTCATGTACAGTCTTAACCAAATCCTCCTTCTTTTGTCAATCTAAGCTAGCAATCTCACTCAAAGGTAAAGGCATAAAATCAAACACAGTTAAAGGATTAAATCCATACACAATCTCAAATGGTGAAAAACCAACAATAGCACGAAGCAAAGTACCTAGAGTCCTATTAACCACCTCCGTTTGACCATCGGTTTGTGGATGAAAAGTAGTAGAATACAACAATTTAGTACCTAACTTACCCCATAAAACTCTCCAAAAGTGACTCAAAAATTTCACATCCTTATCAGACTCAATAGTTCTAGGCACTCCATGCAATCTTACAACCTCCCTAAAGAACAAGTCAGCAATATTTGTAGCATCATCAGTCTTATGACATGCAATAAAGTGCGCCATCTTAGAAAATCTATCAACAACCACAAATATGCTATCTTTACCCTTCCTAGTTCTAGGTAATCCAAGGACAAAATCCATGGATATATCAACCCAAGGCTCATTATGAATAGGCAAAGGTGTATATAACCCATGTGGCATAGATTTAGACTTGGCCTGTCTACATGCAATACATTGAGAACAAATTCTTTGAACATCCCTTTTCATATGTGGCCAATAAAAGTGTTCAACTAAAACATTTAAAGTCTTGTGCACACCAAAATGACCCATTAAACCACCACTATGTGATTCTCTAACAAGCAATTCTCTAACAGAGCAATTAGGCACACAAATTCTTGAACCACGAAACAGAAAACCATCATGTCTATAGAACTTATTAAATGCACCTTGTTCACATGCAACATAAATATCCTTAAAATCAGAATCACTTGCGTACATGTCTTTCAATTGCTCAAAACCTAACAACTTAGAAGTTAATGTAGTTATGAGGACATACCTTCGAGATAATGCATCAGCTACTACATTCTCCTTACCTTGCTTGTAGCATATCACATATGGAAAACTCTCTATGAACTCAACCCACTTTGCATGCCTCTTGTTGAGCTTTCCTTGTCCCTTGATGTGTTTGAGAGATTCATGATCGGTATGAATCACGAACTCATTTGGAAGCAAATAATGTTGCCACACCTCCAGGGCACGAAATAGTGCATACAACTCCTTGTCATACGTCGAGTACTTGAGTTAAGCTCCATTTAGCTTCTCACTAAAGTATGCAATGTGACATTTTTCCTGCATCAAAACAGCACCTATACCAATCCCAGAAGCATCACATTCAACCTCAAACATCCTATCAAAATTAGGTAGAACAAGAATAGGAGCAGAACATAACTTATCTTTTAAAGTTTGAAACGCATGTTCTTGTTCCTTACCCCATTTAAAACCTACATCTTTTTTGACAATCTCGTTCAAAGGAGCAGCTACGGTAGAGAATTCTTTCACAAACCTTCTATAAACGCCAGCTAAACCATGAAAACATCTTACCTCAAACACGTTCTTAGGTGTAGGCGATTCCTTGATAGCCTTGATCTTTTCTTCATCTACTTCAACACCCTGTGCACTCACAACAAAACCAAGAAAAGCAAGCCTATCTATACAAAATGTGCACTTTTTAAGGTTAGCATATAATTTCTCTTTTCTAAGCACATCTAGCACCTAACATGCATCACATGGTCATCTAAACTTTTGCTATATATCAAAATATCATCAAAATATACAACCACAAACTTTCCTAGAAATTCCCTTAAAACAAGGTTCATTAATCGCATAACCAAAAGGCATAACCATCCATTCATATAAACCATATTTTGTTTTAAAAGCAGTTTTCCACTCATCCCTTTGCTTCATATGAATTTGATGGTAACCACTTTTTAAATCTATCTTAGTAAATAAGCAAGCACCATGCAATTCATCAAGCATATCATCTAACCTAGGAATTGTATAACGATACTTTACCATTATTTTAGTCATTGCTCGACAATCAACACACATCCTCCATGTGTCATCCTTCTTGCGCACCAATAAGACTGGTACAGCACAAGTACTCATGCTCTCCCTAACATGACCCTTTGCTAGCAACTCCTCCACTTACCTTTGTAACTTCTGCGTTTCCTCGGGATTGCTACGATAGGCTGGTCGGTTTGGAATGCCTGCTCCAGGTACAAAATCTATTTGGTGCTCAATACCTCTCAATGGCGGCTATCCAATCGGCATCTCTTATGGGAAACATTGTCAAAATCTTGCAATAAATAGACAAAAACACTAGGCAAATCAGGGTTAAGGTTAATTTCACAAAGCAAAACCTCTCGAAACCTCACCAACAATATTGCTTTGTTGCCTAAGAATGCACTCTTGATTTCTCTCTCTTTTGCATAAAAACTCTTTTTCTTTTCACTCTTCTCACTTTTCTCTCTTGCACTTTCCTCTTTATTACTAGCGCAATCACTCACCATTGGGCCTTTATTTTTATTCTTTTCACTCTTGGGCTCTTTACACTCAATTATTTTATTTGCCTCACTTCCCAAATCCCAATGGGAAACTTTGAATAGTTTCAATTGTTCAAGATACACCTCTTTTGGAGATAATGGTGCAAGTGTGACTTTCTTTTCATTGTGCTCAAAAGAATACCTATTCTTAAAATCTTCATGGATAGTCCTCCTATCGGATTGCCATGGTCTACCTGTAACATCCCGTTTTGAGAAAAATAATAAAATTTTCAAGTTTGACCAGTTTGACTTTGAGTGGGCTCGGGGTTGACTTTTTGTGTGGTTATATTTTGACTTTGACTTTGGTACCGTTGCGTAGAGCTAGTCGATACGAGTCCGTAGACTAGTAGTACGCTTAATTCGGAGTTAAGACCAAGAAGTTATGGTCATTTTAGTGCGAAGGGCTTTTTGGTAATTTGGCAAGGACTGATATTTTGGACGGGAAATGACCATTTTGCCCCTGTCTGCATCTTTAAATTTTGGCCAAGTCTGGAATTTCCCAGACCTCACCCGACTTTTCCCTTCACCGCGCCCCTCCTTCCCACGCCAACAGCTGCCGCACCGTGGCCGGAGTTGGCCGACCACCACCCATAAATCGAAGCCGGCAACCTCCTCTTCCTCCCTGTACCAGTGGTTCGCCGTGAAACGACCCAGATCACCGGAAATTTCAGCGAGACCGAGAGCTTGTGCAAACCGTGCAACCCGTGCACTGTTGCGACACCACCTTTGGCCAGCCAGATCTCCCTGTTCCGGTGGAGTTAGGAAGTGTGCTTAGTACCGTTGGAAAGCTGGTGCGACGATCTACATTTTGGTACCAAGATTGACACGGTAGACTACCGTATCACATCGGAAAATGGCCGCAAAGTTTCAGAAAAACCACCCGCGACAGCCACCTTTCCACCTAGATCTACTTCGATCGCCGGCGAGTGGGACGACACAGCCACCACCACGAGCTTCAGAGCACGCCGGCGACCAGATCTGCAGTTTCCTGAGCTCCGACGACCGTCGCATGCGCCGCACGCGCCGCCCACAGCCGCCGCCGTCTTCCTCCACGCGCCGCCGCCGATCTCCTCCTTTTCCGGCGAGTAAGTGCTCACCTCCCGTCCCAACGCGTTCCGGGGGTCGTGGGCAAGCTTGTTGTACCTTCGATTTGGTCCAATTTCGATCGGATTCAAAAACGCACAATCTCGGCCGAGGTTCGATCTTCCGGAATCAATTCCGACCATTGACGAGGATGAATCTTGGAATTGAAGGTGTTCGTGCACGTTCGAGGGCTGGACCAGAGATCCAGCAAGAGCACGCACCAGACCTGTGAGTGCATTTATTTTCTAAATCATTTTGGGATTATATATTATTATGATTTAACTGCATATGATTTGTTTTGATTGAAATTTCTTGCGCTTTTAAATTATGCTTATTAAATATATTATATTCTGATTTAAATTATTGATGTTTTAAGAGTAAACGTGCATTTGAGTTTTAAATGGTTATCGGTGATTTTGATATTTTGGATATTTTACAATTTTGTGGAAATTGGTGATTTAAAGAAAAATTTTGGCTTTTGTGGAATTTAAGAAATTTGGGGCAATTTTTTGATATGCGAAATATTTGATTGTTTTCGAAAGATTTTTCAAAAGAGAAGATTTTGGAAAATTGTTGAAAAGTAAAAGGATTTGAAAAATTGTTGATATTCGATGATGGAGGATTTTGGATTTGGTTTTGAAGAGTACCACACGGTATCGAGATGTTGATTGAGATGTATTATTATGCGCGCTATATGTATTATGCCATCCTTTGCTACGGACACGTGTCGAGAGAGAGATGATAAGGATCCTGCCATGACGGATTTGGGACGCCGGTTCGTTGTGATGAGTTTACCCCCCTCCCCCCGCTTGTGACGCCATCAGAACGCTGAGGGTCACACGGCACGATACTATGTTGTTGTACCGGTTGGGTTTTTATATATTGTTGATTGCTGATTTTAAATTGATGGTTTTGAAATTATGGTTATTGCTGATTTTAAATTGATGGTTTTGAAATTATGGTTTGGAGCCCATGGTATTTGGTTTTGGTTCAGTGTCGGATTTAACAAATGTTCTACTTGCCATTTTATTTAAACATGATTTGCGAATATATTTAATGTTTCTTGTTGAGATTATATTTATGGTTTTAGTGATTGACTCGTGTTTTCAATGATCGTTTTAAATTACGTTTTCGCCCACAAACTGTTTTATAATGATTTAGTGATTTTGGGGATTAAACTAAGGGTTTGCGAAATGATTTTCAAAATGGGGAACCTTTCAACTGAGTGACGTGAGGTTTGAGTGTAAAGGATTTTAACTGTTGAACTTGTATTTTGTAGTTATCTAGGAGCACTCACTGAGATTTTATATCTCACGTTTTGTGTTTTTTTTAACTTCGTTCCCTAGGTCCTAGCTGCAGGTACTCGTGAGCTACCACTTGTGAAGAGAATAATTGATGAAGATGGATTCAAGTATCCACATGATCCAAACACTTTTATGAGGCATAATGATGATTTAAGCATGGTGTCCAAGCAAGGAATGAAGGTGGTAATGCTGCTCGGGAGTTGCAAAGACGAAACGACGTAATTTTAGCTATTTTCATATTATAATGGCAGTTTCGTAATTATTTTTATTTCCAGATTATAATGGCAGTTTTGTAATTAGTTCTATTTTCGGATTATATTTATTTAGGGTTAGTTTTAAGCCTTAGGATTACTTTCCTAATTATTTTATGGTCTAGATTGATTCTTAACCTAACCCTAATTTCTATATAAAAGGGGGTTACTAGCTTGTAAGGAAAAACTTTGATTATTGATTAAATAAAATCTATTCTTGTTTTCAACAAGACTTGTGTGTTCCAAGTGAGGATAGTTCTTCTTCTACTTGTTGCATTTGGGATTTGATCTTCTTATCAAAGGTATTTACTTTGTGGCGAATTTGAATTTCACTTTTTGCCTTCTAATTAGTGTTGCTAGATACAATTGTTATCTAGAGGTGCTATAGGGCGGGTTTTTACTTAGGGTTTGTTCCATATCATATTGTGTGTTGGAATTACAGTTTCTTTAAGCTTGGGGTTCCGCATCACTGTGACTGTGATATTAGCGTCATATAAACATCTTGTATGACAATCTATATACCGTCACGAGTTTAAACAGTGATGCTCAACATTGTTTTTGTGTCTAGTATGAGTTGTGACAATGTAACATATGTGTCTATCTTCTGACAGTAGACCGCCACAGTAAATATAATGTGACTAAGATTTTGTCATCACAAAAACATCTTAATGACGATCCACTCCCTCACTAGTTTATTCATTGACGCCGGCATGGTTTGAGTGACGATAATCGGTTTGTCACAATATATCATATGTGACAACTAACCGTCATAGTCATTTTTTTTTTCAATTTTTTTATTTTATTTTTTTACAATAACAGTTTGTCATGTACTTTTTATTTCATTTTTTTTTGCTTTCACCATTTCAACGTTAATATTTTGGCTCTTCCATATAAACACAGCCCATTGAACATTATAGTAAATGGTACAATTCAAATAAATTATAAGACAAACAACAATTTGACATTCCTTTAACATTAACACATTTCATATAAAGGGTTCAAAAATTCTTTATTGAAGCACTTGTCCTATCATATGCTTCATTGAAAATTTTTCCAATACAATTGCATGTATCCCTCAAAAAATAACCACCATTTCCAAAACAGTCCATGTTGACATTATGTTCAAAATTCACAAAATGCTCAAAATGCAAAAGGGAATTCAAAAAATATTCATCCCAACTTCTAAACCCTTTCCCTATATGTCCTACATGTACTATCAATTAAACATTTCAGAGCTCAAAACTCACTATTACCATCACAACTCCCATAAACTTCTTCAATTACCCTGCACGATTAAAAAAAGTCACCATGCTTTAATTTAAAAGAAATTCTAAAAAAATGAGCCAAATGTTGCCAACTATGTCAGTTTAAAAGTACAAACCCAACTATGTTATTTATTGAGAACTGACTATCCCATCTAGATTTTAAAGACTCAATATGCCCCTACAAAAAGTTGAATTTTTTTCCTCCATTTCTGCCGCACGTGCTTCAAGTTGTAGATTTCGCTGCTGCAATGCTTCATTAAATGCTCTTGTTTCTTGCATTTCTTTTTCAACTACAGCCAAATCAATTCGGGCTTCTTTAGACTGATGTATTGGACCAATACCCATTCCACACTGATATCCACGTTTTGAAGGTATAACTTTGTTGAATATTTGCTCGGTTGTTAAATCTAACCCCTCCGAATCTCTAAGTCTTATCAGCTCCTCTTACAACAAAAAATTACCAATAGTCATGAAAAAAGACCAAATTTCTAAGCAAATTTAATTTACAGCACAAAAAAAATAATAAAGAAGAAATCATTATAAATAATGCAACACATATAAGAAAATTACAAAATATTATTTCTTTTTCATAAAAATAATAAGAAACAATTTGAGTCTCTATTTTTCTAGCTATTTTAAATAGTAAATACTTCTCTTGTTTGTTTGCCATGTACTTGTTAGTTTTTGAATACTCACATAAATTTTTCCAACTTCTCATCCACATATTTCATCTTCTTCTTCTTGTAGTGTGTGTTATACCACAAAGCATACCGATCCACCAATCCATCCTCTTGAATATAAGAAAAATGTGTCAAATTTCCTTACTTTCCACAAGAAAAAATAGTGCTAAACAATGACTATAATATGACCTGTTGTGTGGCCTCATTAGTTGGTCTAGCAAAAGACTTAGTGCCTGAACAATGATTGACTCATTTCGCACCTCTATTCTTTTTGTTTGTCTCATTCATTTTCTACATAATGTGCAAAATTATCATGAATCCATATATTTCAATGAATGCATGCAATATATAATTTACCAAGAATTCTTCTGATTTGAATCTCTCAACGAACAATAGCCATTCATGTAATGCAAATTCTGATGTGGGCATTGAGCGCTCTTCTAGCATGAATATTCGTGGTGAAGACATTGTGTTGCTAAGTGGACCAGTAACGCGTTCTCAAGCTAAGAAGATCAATGCAGGAATGCTTGGACTTGTGAAGAGAATAAATGATGAAAATCAATTCAAGTATCCACATGATCCAAACACTTTTATGAGGCATAATGATGATTTAAGCATGGTGTCCAAGCAAGGAATGAAGGTGGTAATGCTGCTCGGGAGTTGCAAAGACGAAACGACGTAATTTTAGCTATTTTCGGATTACAATGGCAGTTTCATAATTTAGCTATTTTCGGATTATAATGGCAGTTTCGTAATTATTGCTATTTCCAGATTATAATGGCAGTTTTGTAATTATTTCTATTTTTGGATTATATTTATTTAGGGTTAGTTTTTAGCCTTAGGATTACTTTCCTAATTATTTTATGGTCTAGATTGATTCTTAACCAAACCCTAATATCTATATAAAAGGGGGTTACTAGCTTGTAAAGAACTTGGATTATTGATTATTGAGAAATTTACTCTTGTTTTCAACAAGACGTATGTGTTTCAAGTGAGGATAGTTATTCTTTTACTTGTTGCATTGGGAATTGATCTTCTTATCAAAGGTATTTTACTTTATTGCAAATTTCAATTTCATTCTTTGTATTCTAATTAGTGTTGCTAGATACAATTGTTATCTAGAGGTGCTATAGGGCGGGTTTTTACCTGGGGTTTGTTCCATATCACCTTTTGTGTTGAGATTACAATTTCTTTAAGCTTGGGGTTCCGCATCAAATCCCGTTGGACATGCAGCAATTACTTCTTCCTTCGTCTTACACTAATCATATTTCTCTTTCAACCTATATCTCCAACTTTGAAATTGCTTTTTCATATGGTTGTGAAGGACTTCATAATTGTGTGGTTCATCACCAAAATCATGATACCTCTACAACAAAATTGCACACAAGTTAGTGAGTTAAAATGAAGATGGAAAAGAAAGAAAAAAACGTAGAATGTTATTTTAAACATGTAATGTGGTGCATGAATGATACATAGCCCTCAATTCGTCCATAATATCTTTCATCCTATTGTCTGATATGTCACTCCATTCGTTGACATGAGGAGGTGCTTTGCTTCTTTTCAAAGCACCAATTTCAGTTGTGATTTCTTGGGAGAATTCACCAACAAAGCGCATTACATTCTTCTGAACTGTTACCTTAATGTTTCCCTTATTAGGGTTCTTTTTTTTTTGCCATTGAAAGACTTTGAGTTGGACCTTGCCTTCTCCTATGTCTTGTGGCTCCAACTAAATATTTAGCAACAAAGTTAACAATCTAGTATATCAATAAAAGATTGTAACAAAACATTACCAATATCTACATAATTCATATATTTGTCAAGTCAGAGAATTATACCTACCGTTAGAAGTAGTAGCAATAGAACTACTACAGCCTCCTAATTCGCCTTCCATATGACCAAGGTCACTCACAGCTATGTTTTCACCTGGATCAGGTGCAATAGTGTCATCATCATTAACTGGTGCCTCATCATTTTCATTTTCAGCAACTGGTGGGACAGCATGCTTTTCAAGGAGAAACTATGGTGCAAGAGTATCATCACCATCATCGCCATTCTATTCTCTCCTGATTGTATTGTCTTCAAGTGTTGTATGAACATTCTGTTTCTCAATATGGGGTGTGACAACAAATTTGGTTACTTTCCTCAGGCTACTTCTTAAAACCTGCCTTCTTGTTTGAGTTAGACACACTCCTACTTCAATATAAAACAAAATACTGACATTTTTCATATGGAGTATATGATAAACTCACTAGGTATGAAGCTAGCTAGTTAAAATATTTAACAAAAGTACAGTACAAAAATATGTGCAAAAGTACAGTACAATAAAATATTTAACAAAACAACATACGTAAAAGGAATAGGTTTATGGTAGTTATGTCTAATTGAGGAACATTCTATCTTTAATTTAATCAATCAATTAATTAATTATTTGCTAAGAAGTATGAATAAGCTAGCTTGGAATAAATATTATATATATATATATCAAGATTCAATAAATGTTAATTGGATGGCCCCTGCCAATTAGTTGTAAAAAATTTTTTAATTGACATTAGAGATGGGGAATTTGAATTTTGAGTTATTATTTGAAAAAAAAAATTGATTTTTCTCATTGGATTGTCCCCATTAAGATAAGTTTACTGTTATGTGATCATTATTTGTACTTAGTTAATAGGACAAAAAGGTAATACATCAAATGCCATATGATCTTGTTAGACCTTATCCATCAATAATATGGATCTAATTTGTTGTGTTATCATTTTCTAGCTTGTTTGGTAATCTTTCTAACTTTTACAAACAATGTGGTTTCATGACGTTCATAGACATATGTGACATCAATTACGATTGGAGAGACATATAAGTTAATTTTGGTCTTATGGAGCAATGTCATGTTAGATTTCAATTGAAACTTAATTAATTTTGAATCTTGAAAGTGAATTAAATTGTAGATAGAGATAAACAAATTGAAATCATAAACATAAAACATACTAAATATTGAAATCGTAAACATAAAACATACTAACTTTGGATAGGAGGCTGTGTTTGGTAATTTTATTTGTTATTCCCAAAATGCTGAACATTCACACGCTTCTTTGGACTTCGGTGTGGTTGAGGCAATTGTTGGGAGAAAGCTATGCCTTTTCCTGTATATATATATAGCAACTTAAAAAATTATAACAATCCATTAAATTATGAATGTGAAGTAGTAGCTATCATTTCTATTTTTTCTTCACTGCGATTGTTTTGAGATGACATAGGCTATTGTACGTAGAGGTGTAGGAGCTGTACTGTGAACATTTTCTACTCTCCTTTTTTGCATATTTACCCATTCTTTCCCTACAATTACTTTGCACATAGAACTGGAAGTTGAGTCAAATAATATGGATCCATTTAGTCAATATTAAAATAAATATGAAAATTAGACAACATTCAAACAATTTATGCAACATGTACAAGTAGTCTGTTTTCAACATGCTGAATTTGCTTGAACCCCTTTCTTTGGCAGTTGTTTGGTTGTGCTTTGCGCTCGTCGTAAGGGTAGTTTCTTAACCAACTTTTGATATTTTCTAAATGTATATCAACAACCTGCAGCTTATATATGTTTGGTGACAATGTCTATTAGCTCAAGACATCCAACAAATCATAAAAGAACCTTTACAACAGCCCACAATACAAAGTCTTATTACAATACAAAATAATCCTAACAAGTTTTAATCCATCATATAAATGCAAACAACCATACACACATTTTTATTACAATGAACTTATGAATCATCATCGGAGTATTCATTAGATGATCCATTTATTAATACTATCATTTTCATATTGCACACTTTCGTTTCTCTCTACACCCATGACATTAAGAAGTATGCCATCCATGTCCGTCCTTGTCCTGTGTTCAACCATTTCATCTGTGAAACTTATGTCCAATTCATCATTGCACTCATTTTGTTGATAAGCATCGTCATTAGCTGGGTCTATAACTGATTTTGTTACTTGCACAATGTACAAGTTGCTTGGTTGCACCCTCTCAACAACAACCCAACCTTTCCTCATATTTGGGTCATGTAGATAAACAACCTCCTCAGCTTGAGCTGCGAGTACATAACGATCATTCTTGTACCAAGTCTTGGAAACTTTAATACTTAAGAACTTAAATTCATTTATGTTGACTCTACTTCTACTTCCAATACCCCATCAACCACACTTGAAAACAAACACTTTATAATATGGTCCTCCATAACTTAACTCAAAAACATCCTTCAAAACACCAAAGAAGTTCATCTTTTCACCCCAGTGCTCTCATTTAACTACAACGCCACTATTTTGAGTTTCTCTATGTATGTCATGGTCTATAATGCAAAACCTATGTCCATTTATTATGCAACCACTATATCAAACAACTCTCTTATCTGGTCCTCTTGCAAGTCTTTTAATATTGTCAATCATACTATCACGGTCTCCGGCATCAAAACGATTCAACTGCATATTAGAAACAACAAAGCTGAAATTTAAAATTGAATTTGAATAAGACAAATTGATCAATATATACACATAGGTAAGTGAACATACACGTTGTAGCAGCCATTTCAGAAAATGTGCTTGCTGGTAGGCATACATGTCTATAACATTTTCTCTTTCTACTTGTTCTCTATGAGCACTAGAATTAGCAAAGCACGATATATTAAAGTCAAGTCAACATACACATAGTTAAATTCATACCAATGCACAAATAGATAAATAGTTGAATTCTTTGAACTTACTTAATATATGGAAGGACTTCGATACAATTGTTCAATACGTACCATCTAATCTTCATCCACTCAATCTTATTAACCTCTATATATTTGTTTCCTCCTATACCATGGGGCTTATGTGAGAAAGTAGAGAAAGATGACCTTTCATTAGCCATACTCACATCATAATTATTCTCCTGTATATTAAACCTTGTCTCCACATCATTAAGATACATTGAGCAAAATACAAGACATTCGTTAGCTATGTAAGCCTTAGCAATCGACCTTTCATGATGTGCTTTGTTACGAATACAAATTTCAGTTTGTGTAAGTACCTACAAAAATTGCATATAGATAAGATGTTAAAACTGAAATTTTTAAACATTGAACTTTAGTAACTGATGTATACAACAAGACTAGTACCTTTCGAATGATATATCCAACGAAATTAACATGGCCCGCCAAGGATGGCTTCACGTGCAAGGTGAATTGATAAGTGCACCATGACATCAAAAAACAAAGGGGAAACAACTTCTCAAGACTAGAAAAAGTAACTACAATGCTCTTATCAAGTTTTTGTAATGATTCATGTCTCAAAGTCTTCAGAGTCAACTCCCTAAAGAACAAGCACAGCTGAATAATTGATTTACATCCATCTTTACAGCAACCTCTGCATAAGGATGTGACAGTCATGGCTTTTTAACTCGGATATTTTAGAATCTGCAATGTTCACACACCTCAAAATATTGGAGGCATATCAATCAAAAAAGCTTTACATCAAGTAGAAATTCACACAACCTTTTTTTCTCTGCATCATTGAGCATGTAGCAAGTATGAGGCAAATGAACTGCTCCATCCGTGCGTATAGGGTGGAGCTCCTACATAATGCCCAAAGCCTCCAAATATAAGTGAGTATTGTATGTATCTTTTGTCTTTCCTTCGAGGTTCATTATTGTTCAAAATAAACTGTCGCACAATTTTTTTTCTATGTGCATCACATTCAAGTTATGGCGTAATTGAAGACTTCTCCAATATGGAAAATCAAAAAATATGGAAACTTTATGCCAATTATTATTTGCAACAGCCGCTTCCTTTTTATTCTCTCATTAGGCACTTTACTTAAAGTTGGTCGCCTAACATCTTGTAGATGCGCAAATATTTCATCTCCTGACAATAACTTTTAAAGTGGTCAAAACTCTGTACCAGTGTACCATCGATTGTTTCAGAGGCTATGCTCAATTGGTAAGAATCGTCGGTGTCCTACGTATGAAATTTTGTGGCCATGTTTCAAGGAGAGAAAAGATGCATCAACATTACATATAGGACATGCTTGTTTTCTTTTTGTAGACCATCTCGAGCAATTACCATAAACTGTGAAATCTTTAATAGTCCAAAAAAGAGTAGCATGCATCTGAAAGAGTTCATTAGTCGAAGAGTCATATGTTTGCACACACTCTGATGCGGAACCCCAAGCTTAAAGAAACTGTAATCCCAACATACAAGATGATATGGAACAAACCCTAGGTAAAAACCCACCCTATAGCACCTCTAGATAACAATTGTATCTAGCAACACTAATTAGAAGGCAAAGAATGAAATTGCAATTCGCCACAAAGTAAATACCTTTGATAAGAAGATCAATTCCCAATGCAACAAGTAGAAGAAGATCTATCCTCACTTGGAACACACAAGCCTTGTTGAAAACAATAGTAGATTTCTCAATAATCAATAATCACAGTTTTTTCTTACAAGCTAGTAACCCCCCTTTATATAAAGTTTAGGGTTAGGTTAAAAATCAATCTAGACCATAAAATAATTAGGAAAGTAATCCTAAGGCTTAAAACTAACCCTAAATAAATATAATCCAAAAATAGAAATAATTACAAACCTGCCATTATAATCTGGAAATAGCAATAATAATGAAACTGCCATTATAATCCGAAAATAGCAAAATTATGAAACTGCCATTGTAATCCGAAAATAGCTAAAATTACGTCGTTTCGTCTTTGCAACTCCCGAGCAGCATTACCACATTCATTCCTTGCTTGGACATCATGCTTAAATCATCATTATGCCTCATAAAAGTGCTTGGATCATGTGGATACTTGAATCGATCTTCATCAATTATTCTCTTCACAAGTCCAAGCATTCCCGCTTTGATCTTCTTAGCTCGAGAACGCGTCACTAGTCCACTTGGCAGCACAATGTCTTCACCACGAACATCCATGCTAGAAGAGCGCTCGATGCCCACATCATTCCCTCCTTCCTCAAAAAGATTCGTCCTCGAATCTGCATCCATGTCAAAAGGAGAAAGATCAACAACATTGAATGATGCAAACACATTATACTCACCTGGAAGATCAATCTTGTATGCATTGTCATTGATCCTCTCGAGAACTTGAAAAGGTCCATCGCCTCTAGCATCCAACTTAGACTTCCTTTGGTTAGGAAACCTTTCCTTCCTCATGTGTACCCATACCCAATCTCCCTGTTCAAATATCACTTTGCTTTTGCCCTTTATTTGCTTTTTGAGCAGTTAGACGGTTACGCTTCTCAATTTGCAACCTCGCCTTCTCATGTATAGTCTTAACCAAATCCGCTTTCTTTTGTCCATCTAAGCTAGCAATTTCACTCAAAGGTAAAGGCATCAAATCCAACACAGTTAAAGGATTAAAACCATACACAGTCTCAAATGGTGAAAAACCTGTAGAAGAATGAATAGTTCTATTATATGCAAATTCAACAAAAGGTAAACAATCTTCCCAAGTTTTCAAATTCTTACCAACAATAGCAAGAAGCAAAGTACCTAGAAACCTATTAACCACCTCCATTTGACCATCGGTTTGTGGATGACAAGTAGTAGAATACAACAATTTAGTACCTAATTTACCCCACAAGACTCTCCAAAAGTGACTCAAAAATTTCACATCCCTATCAGACACAATAATTCTAGGCACTCCATGCAATCTTACAACCTCCCTAAAGAACAAGTCAGAAATATTTGTAGCATCATCAGTCTTATGACATGCAATAAAGTGCGCCATCTTAGAAAATTATCAACAACCACAAATATGCTATCCCTACCTTTCCTAGTTCTAGGTAACCCAAGGACAAAATCCATAGATATATCAACCCAAGGCTCATTAGGAATAGGCAAAGGTGTATATAACCCATGTGGCATAGATTTAGACTTGGCCTGTCTACATGCAATACATTGAGAACAAATTCTTTGAACATCCCTTTTCATATGTGGCCAATAAAAGTGTTCAACTAAAACATCTAAACTCTTATGCTCACCAAAATGACCCATTAAACCTCCACTATGTGATTCTTTAACAAGCAATTCTCTAATAAAGCAATTAGGCACACAAATTCTTGAACCACGAAACAGAAAACCATCATGTCTATAGAACTTATTAAATGCACCTTGTTCACATGCAACATAAATATCCTTAAAATCAGAATCACTTGCGTACTTGTCTTTCAATTGTTCAAAACCTAACAACTTAGAAGTTAATGTAGTTATGAGAACATACCTTCAAGATAATGCATCAACTACTACATTCTCCTTACCTTGCTTGTAGCATATCACATATGGAAAATTCTCTATGAACTCAACCCACTTTGCATGCCCCTTGTTGAGCTTTCCTTGTCCCTTGATGTGTTTGAGAGACTCATGATCGGTATGAATCACGAACTCCTTTTGAAGCAAATAATGTTGCCACACCTCCAGGGCACGAAATAGTGCATACAACTCCTTATCATTCGTCGAGTACTTAAGTTGAGCTCCATTTAGCTTCTCAGTAAAGTATGCAATGGGACATTTTTCCTGCATCAAAACAGCACCTATACCAATCCCAGAAGCATCACATTCAACCACAAACATCTTATCAAAATTAGGTAGAACAAGAATAGGAGCTGAACATAACTTATCTTTTAAAGTTTGAAACGCATGTTCTTGTTCCTTAACCCATTTAAAACCTACCTCCTTTTTGACAATCTCATTCAAATGAGTAGCTATGGAAGAGAAGTCCTTCACAAACCTTCTATAAAAGCCAGCTAAACCATGAAAACTTCTTATCTCAGACACGTTCTTAGGTGTAGGCCATTCCTTGATAGCCTTGTACACTCACAACAAAACCAAGGAAAACAAGCCTATCTATAAAAAATGTGCACTTTTTAAGGTTAGCATATAATTTCTCTTTTATAAGCACATCTAGCACTTGGCTAACATGCATCACATGGTCATCTAAACTTTTGCTATATATCAAAATATCATCAAAATATACAACCACAAAATTACCTAGAAATTCCCTTAAAACATGGTGCATTAATCGCATAAATATACTAAGAGCATTGGTTAACCCAAAAGGCTTAACCATCCATTCATATAAACCATATTTCGTTTTAAAAGCAGTTTTCCACTCATCCCCTTGCTTCATCCGAATTTGATGGTATCCACTTTTTAAATCTATCTTAGTAAATAAGCAAGCACCACGCAATTGATCAAGCATATCATCTAACCTAGGAATGGGATAACGATACTTTACAGTTATTTTAGTCACTGCTCGACAATCAACACACATCCTCCATGTGTACCAATAAGACTGGTAGAGCACAAGGACTCATGCTCTCCCTAACATTACCCTTTGCTAGCAACTCCTCCACTTGCCTTTGTAACTCCTTCGTTTCCTCGGGATTGCTACGATAGGCTGGTCGGTTTGGAATGCTTGCTCCAGGTACAAAATCTATTTGGTGCTCAATACCTCTCAATGGCGGCAATCCAATCGGCATCTCTTCTGGAAAAACATCGTCAAAATCCAGCAATAAATAGACAAAAACACTAGGCAAATCGGGGTTAAGATTAGTTTCACAAAGAAAAACCTCTCGAAACCTCACCAACAATATTACTTTGTTGCCTAAGAATGCACTATTGATTTCTCTCTATTTTGCATAAAAACTCTTTTTCTTTTCACTCTTCTCATTTTTCTCTCTTGCACTTTCCTCTTTATTACTAGTGCAATCACTCACCATTGGGCCTTTAGTTTTATTCTTTTCACTCTTGGCCTCTTTACACTCAATTATTTTATTTGCCTCACTTTCCAAATCCCCATGGGAAACTTTGGATAGTTTCAAATGTTTAAGATACACCTCTTTTGGAGATAATGGTGCAAGTGTGACTTTTTTTCCATTGTGCTCAAAAGAATACCTATTCTTAAAACCTTCATGGATAGTCCTCCTATCGGATTGCCATGGTCTACCCAACAAAATATGCCCCACTTGCATAGGTACTACATCACACAAAACCTCATCACTATACTTTCCAATAGAAAATGCAACTTTCACTCTCTTATTTTCCTTAATCTCCCCACTATCATTCAACCATTGTAACATATAAGGGTTAGGGTGTTTTTCACATACTAGTCCCAACTTCTCAACTAAAGTAGTACTAGCAACATTAGCACAACTACCACCCTCAATGATTAATCTACATGTTTTACCACCCACAAAACAACTAGTGTGAAAAATATTCTCCCTTTGTTCTAGTCCCTCTTCCTTCACCTTCAAATTTAAAACCCTTCTAATTACTAGGGACTCTTCAACCACGGGATACTCTACATCCTCCTGTTCGCTAGAATCATACTTTATTGGTGGCCTTTCCTCATCGGACTTAGACTCCGACATTACTTCATTACCACTCATCAACATAGTTTTCCTATTTGGACATTCGGAAGCAATATGCCCAAACCCTTGACATTTAAAACATTTTTTTCCCTATGTCTAGAAGTACTAGAAGTGTTAGGATTAAGAGTACCTCTTGTTAGGTTGGCACTCTTATCCTTGAACTTGGATGCATCTCCAATTTTCTCTTTGGTTTCCAAGTTCTTCTCTCTCTTCTTGTTGTCATGCTTTTTCCACTTCGAGTTAGAACCCCACTTCGAATTAGAGCTTGAAAACCCTTTTGATGACCCTTCACTTCTCAATTGCTTTTCCACTTTAATAGCCATGTTGACCATTTCTTCCATCTCTACATATGGATGTAGATCAACTACCTTGGCAATATCTTTGTTCATCCCACTTAGAAATCTTGCCATTGTAGCTTCTCTATCCTCTTCAATGTTGGCCCTTATCATAATCATCTCCATCTCTTTGCAATACTCTTCTATGGACCTAGACCCTTGGATGAGTCTCTACAACTTTGGATGAAGCTCTCTATAATAATAGGATGGTACAAACATCTTCCTCATAATTCTCTTCATCTCATCCCAAGTTGAGACCGGATCTTCTCTATATCTCCTCCTTGACTGTATAAGTTGTTCCCACCAAACTAGAGCATAGTCGGTGAACTCCACTGCAGCTAGTTTAACCTTTTTCTCCTCAAAGTAATTGTGAGAATCAAAAATTAACTCTACCTTTTTTTCCCATTCCAAGTATGCCTCGGCATCACTTCTTCCCTTGAATGGTGGAATGTGCATCTTAATGGAACTTAGGTTGTCATCCCTTCCTCCTCTTGGCTCCTCTCTCCTAGGTCTTCTCCTTACAGTTTGAACTTCATACTCTTCTTCATCGAAAACATTCACTTCTTGTCTCCTGGGTCGTGTTCCTTCCCTTCTAGTAGTATTGGACATGGTCATGGTCATCTCCCTCATTTGCTCCATCATCTCATCCATCCTAGATTTCAATGTTTCTTCCATCCTAGAAGTCAATCTCTCTTCCATCCTTCTATACTCACCCTCCAAAGATTGTCGTAAGAGCTTTGGATCCGGTGTTGCCACTTGCTCTTCTTCCGAAGTAGAAACTCCATTTACATCTCTTTTAGACATTCTTACACACTCCGTTACGTGCTTAACTCAAAAATAGTAAACCCTCGTGTTTCACTCAAATTTGGCTTATACCCTTTATATGCTCACCACTCAAGCCTTTTACCACTCAAGTCTTGTTCATCAAGTTGCACTTCAGAACCAGTTATCTTAAACAAAAATAGGAAATTTCAAAATTAAAACCTAACAATAAAAGCAAGTTCAATTCTAGAGCAAAATTGGCACACAAAAAAGGACAAAAGAGTAATGAAATAAATAATAATTGCTCTATGAAATTAACACAATGAGAATAGGAAACTAAACAAATTTAGAATAGGAAAGTATGAAAATAAGAAACTATGAGAATTGGAAACAGAAAATTTTCGAATAGGAAAGTAAGAAAATAAGAAACTATGAGAATAAGAAACAAATAAATTAGGAAAGTAGGAAATATGGAATAATAAAAAAAATCAGAAATCTAATTAGGAATAAGTAACTTTCCTAATATTCAATCAACCAATCTCAATATTCCAACTTTCATTTCTTTTTTTTTTTTTTGCTACAATTTTTTTTTCTTTTCTTTTTTTTTTGTATATATAATCAGATTCTTCTGTTTCTGTTTTTTTTTTGGCTAAGATTTTTTTTTTTACGATTTTTTTTTTGGTACTAAAACACCAAGAACAATGAAGAACACGAAGAACTCAAGAACAAAAGAAAAAAAAATGCAGAAACAACAAGCTAATCAAAGACTCCAAAAAGAAAAACAAAGAACAAGATAAATAGGAATTTATCTTGGCCTTGCTCTGATACCAAATGATGCGGAACCCCAAGCTTAAAGAAACTATAATCCCAACACACAAGATGATATGGAACAAACCCTAGGTAAAAATCTGCCCTATAGTACCTCTAGATAACAATTGTATCTAGCACCACTAATTAGAAGGCAAAGAATGAAATTGAAATTCGCCACAAAGTAAATACCTTTGATAAGAAGATCAATTCCTAATGCAACAAGTAGAAGAAGAACTATCCTTACTTGAAACACACAAGTCTTATTGAAAACAAGAGTAGATTTCTCAATAATCAATAATCAAAGTTTTTTCTTACAAGCTAGTAACCCCCCTTTATATAGAGTTTAGGGTTAGGTTAAAAATCAATCTAAACCATAAAATAATTAGGAAAGTAATCCTAAGGCTTAAAACTAACCCTAAATAAATATAATCCGAAAATAAAAATAATTACAAATCTGCCATTATAATCTGGAAATAGCAATACTTACGAAACTGCCATTATAATCCGAAAATAGCTAAATTATGAAACTGCCATTGTAATCCGAAAATAGCTAAAATTACGTCGTTTCGTCTTTGCAACTCCCGAGCAGCATTACCACCTTAATTCCTTGCTTGGACATCATGCTTAAATCATCATTATGCCTCATAAAAGTGCTTGGATCATGTGGATACTTGAATCGATCTTCATCAATTATTCTCTTCACAAGTCCAAGCATTCCTGCTTTGATCTTCTTTGCTCGAGAACACATAACTGGTCCACTTGGCATCACAATGTCTTCACCACGAACTTCCAAGCTAGAAGAGCGCTCGATGCCCACATCAGACTTTTTTGCTGCTATCTGAATGATCCTTATAACGAGGTGTACTGTATATTGGGCACACATTGAAGTCCTTTAATTCATTCCAAAACAATATGCAATCATTCTTACATGCATCTATTTTCTCATAGTGGAGACTGATGTCTTAGATGACTTTCATATTGTAGTACGGCGAAGGAAGGTTTAACCTGTGTGGAAGTATTTGGTTAAGTAGCTAAATAAGCATATTGAATGATTTGTTGCTCCATCTATTCAATGTCTTCAAGTGAAGTAACTTAACAAGGACTGAAATCTGTGAAATTTTAAAACCGTCATACATTGGTTGTGATGCTTTGTGGAACATATGTGCAAACCGATTTGAGGGAACTAGTGCTTCTACTTGGACAGAATTAGATGTTGATGAAGCTTCACATTCATTGAATAAAGACTTGTGATTCAATTCATTTAGCATAGCCCATGTCTAGTCCGCAACCATATCATCACTACCATCAATAGAATCATCACCATCAATCAATAAATCATGTTCATGTGGGCTTAATGTCTCACCATGGTACACCTATAGGTTTTAGACGGGTTTTTGGGTTAAACCTCTCCTAAACATTCCCTATAAATACCATGCATTGTTCAAAGGAAAAACACACCATACAGCCCTCACGGCTGGACATTATTTCACACAAGTTTCACCACCAGCCCTCACAGCAACACCTTTTCCTCTCCAGCCGCATACCCCTGTTCTTTTCTCTCCATTCTCAAGGCAAACAACAGCTTTAGTTAAGGTTTTATATTCAATTTTGAGTGTTATTTCATAGTAAGATTATGATACACAAAGTCTAGTGCAAGGGAAATTCGGCCAAACCATTGGAGGAGT
Organism: Ochetophila trinervis; assembly: GCA_003254975.1. Taxonomy (NCBI): domain Eukaryota; kingdom Viridiplantae; phylum Streptophyta; class Magnoliopsida; order Rosales; family Rhamnaceae; genus Ochetophila; species Ochetophila trinervis. Next base: position 63,362 of record QANX01006182.1, on the reverse strand, counting down.
CAACCTTGTGACTTGGATCATAGTTTGGAAAAGCCAAGACGAGAAGATTGAAGAACCAATTTCCAGTAGCCATCAACTTTGGATTTGATTCCTTTACTCTTATTTTCTTTGCTATTTAAACTATGTTATCTCTTATTTATTTGATGGATAATTGATGCGGGCATCATAGAGTCATATTATAGCATTGGAGTAAAAGATGATGACATCATCTTACCTAGTAAACCAATGATGCGTTCTCAAGCAAAGAAGATCAAAGACGGAATGCTTGGACTTGTGAAAAGAATTATGGATGAAGATCGATTCAAGTTTCCAAATGATTTGAACACTTTTCCGAGGCCTAATGATGATTTAAGCATGTTCTCCAAGCAAGGGATGAAAGTCGTAATGATGCTCGAGAGTTGTGGAGACGAATAGGCGTCATTTTTAAAATAAACAACTTAGAATGGCAGTTTCATAATTTTAGCTATTTTCGGATGATAATGGCAGTTTCGTAATTTAGCTATTTTTGGATTATAATGGCAGTTTTGTAATTTTTTGCTATTTTCGTTTTTAGGGTTACTTTTCAACCTTAGGATTACTTTCTTAATATTTAATGGTTTAGATTGATTCTTGATCTAACCCTAGTCCTTATATAAAGGGGGATCAATTCCTTTGTAAGACATATTTGAGTTTTTAATCAATTGAGAGAATTAATTTTCTTATTGCTCCCAGGAGTGTTCTTGCAAGGTGAGTAATCAATTTCTTCTTGTTGTTGTATTAGGAGTTGAATTCTCTTATCAAAGTAGAAATACTTTGTGGCGATTATTCTTCTCTTTCCCTAGCCTTCTAATCCATATTTTTAGATACAAGTTATCTAAGGGTTTGGTGGGACGGATTCTTGTTTCCAATTACTGTTCAATATTTCTTGTGTGTTTGGGGTTTCGGATTCTTTAATCTTGGGGTTCCGCATCAATAGTGTTCTAGATAAGTTTTAAAATTTATCATCCAATTCATTAGGAAATAGATTTGGCGTATACTTGCAACTTATGCCATCTTTCTAAATGCATCACATTGGTAGTATGAGCCCTAATCAATTTTCTGATGAATTGGAGGATGAAATTCTAAAACTTTCCTAAACAACTATGTAAAAAAATGGGAAGGGCAAATCATCCATTGATGCACATTATACCAATTACAAGTACTCCAATGGTGCAACAAATTCCAACTTTTTTCCATATATTATAAAATGGGAGGGGCAAATCATTCAATTTAGGGCATATTTCTGAAGCAATATCTCATCTTCTTGTAATGATGAATAAGACTAGTACATGTTCTCTTTTGATCCATTAACTCTTTCATGAAACTGAGGTCATGAATAATATATTTCTTGTTTTTGGCTTCTAAAAATAATATACACCCTTTCACAAACCATCTCCACTGTCATGTACATATATATAAATACAAATTAAATTACATTGGTTAATAAACTGGAGAAGTTAAAATAGAAATAAAACATTATGAGGGTGTCATTTATGAAAATACTTATTGTGGCCATATTGTTTTATATAATAAGTGAAAAGTACACTTTACGGATTAAATATGAATTAGCAATTATTCCACTTCAACCAGGCAAAACAACATATCCTCGCAATTAGTGAATATTCAATTGTTGCCTATTTAATGGAGATTCTTAAATTTTCACTAGCCACACTCAATGCTTGAATGTACTTGTAAAGGGAAGTAATATACAGAATTTTTCAGCCTAGTTGACCTTCCCTAACCAGTAATATGATGTTCTGACTGCATTGCAAATGTTCAAATGTGGAATAAAGAGTTAGAAAATTTGAGATGCTCAAACGAAGAATAAGCAGTTAGAAAATTTGGCTAACAAATTTCCAACAACTGAATGATAGGTACGATGACAGTAAACAAAAAAACATGGATGTATATGCTATTAGAAACAACATATATGTAACATTTTTGTGCCAAATAACACTAAATTAAGATCCTTTTGTGGAATATTTTTTTTTTCAATTTTCTTTTTGCAGAATATCTAATATAAAACCCCATGACATTATTTGAACATGTTCCGAATTAGCAAGACCAAACCACATATAAGAAAAAAAAAAGTTGAAGCCGATATTTAATATTCAATTTTTTGAAAAAAAAAATACCATTTTTGTGTAATCTTGTATGGAACATTTCGGAAACAAAATATAAAGCCTACCCCATGTTAGTTGAACATAGCTCAAGAATACCACCATTTTTTAAAACAAAAATACTTTATAAAGAGACATAGCATGGAAAAATCTTGACCAAACATCCTACACCTCTGACCCATGAGATAAATTAGGGGCCAATATACTATAATTATATTTTTTTTATGGATGACATGCAAAAGATAGAAGATTAGGGGATTTAAATAGATATAACTCACCTTACAAATATATTTAGGTACTACAAAGATGAGTTCTAAGAAGTTTGCAGAGGTGGAACAATTTTGTGAAAGCGAAATAGATTCGATATTTTTCGATTTGTTAGTTTGGTCTTAACAGAGAAAGAGTGAAATTTAGGAAGCTGGGTTCGTGAGGTTGGGGGGGATAGAATGGTAGAAGAAGACATCTGGTAGAGAGAGATATAGGGAAATTGGTCAATGAAATTCACAAGATAAGTTTGGCATGTGGCATTTGGAGATCCATTTAACAAAATATATGGTTATTATTTAATTTTAAATGTTGGTCATTCAATTTTTTAAATTTCAAAATCAGTGCACCAACATTTTGGAATTGATAATTAGGCAAGTAATAAACATTTTGGGCTCAATTGTAGCATTTCTTTTTAATTTTAGGCATGTTATACATTAGTAACTTTGTCTTTCCCAAGCACTTCAATATTCCACTAATACAATTTTAATATATTATATTAAATTATGTTCAGACATGTTTAATTAGATTTGGTCAATTTTGTTCAATTATGTTTAATTACATTTGGTCAATTACATTTGGTCTATTTTGTAAACGTGATGTTCAATTGGATTTGGTCAATTATGTTCAGACATGTTCAATTGTATGCAATAATGTTAATTTTAGCCTTGAAATACATTAATAATTTTAATCATTTCTGGCAGCAAGATTTCAATATATATAAGTGAGAGATTAATATATGCTTACATCTTTTTCTTAGGTTATGGCTGATTCCCAAAGCAGTTAACTTCCATGTCACACTAATACAGGGGAAGCGAATAAAGAGTTTAAAAATGAGAAATGTATGTCTCCTTAACTACCGACAATATGATTGGTGAAAAGTTTAATACTTTTGATGAAGCATCCGACTTTAATAAAACTTACTCAAAGATAATTGGATTTTGTTAGTGTAAATTCCATATGAAGAAATATACCAATGGTAAAATTAGGAAACATGTCTGGGTATGTTCTAAGCAGGACTACAGAAGTTCAATTTGGTTGGATAATAGTAATAGACAATGTGAAGCAAAGGCAATAACTAGAGAAAGATGCAAGGCTTCGTTCAGTGTGGTTAAGAAGTGTGTGACTAGTAAATGAAATGTAACTAAATTTGTTCCAGAACATTTGCATCCTTTACTTTCAATGCATGAGATACAATGTCTTCAATCTAATCAGTTTGTGGAAGCACCTTGTTTTACCCAAACTAAAGCGATGCACAATGTTGGCATTGGGACAAGTAAAATCATAGGGTACATGGTTGACAAGTCAGGTGGATTCGAACATGTTGGATTCAAGCTCACTAATTTGCATAACCAGTTAACGAGAGAATGCAATATAGGCATACACGTAAGTGATTCGGAGACCTTGATGCTGATTTATGTTTTAGGTAGACAGTCAATTCTGATAGCCGACTAGTGAACACTTTCTGGGTTGACTCGATTGGACATTTCAATTATAGTTCTTTCAGTACTGTAGTGGTATTTGATGAAACGTACAAAATGAATTCTTATGAAAGGCCATTGGTAATTTTAGTGGGTGTCAACCATCATTATGGGACAGTTATTTTTTTAATTGCTTTGATTGTAGACGAAATAGTTTATACATACACTTGGTTGCTAAAGACATTCCTTAATGCAATGAAGAAAAAGCATCCTCAGTCTATTGTCATATATGGAGATAAGGCAATGCAAAAAGCTATTTATATGGTCTTTACCAACTCCTACCACCAGTTATGCACTTGGCATTTAGAGAGAAATGTGCAAGCAAACTTGCACGATGTGAATCTCTTTAGGGCCTTGAAAAGTCTTATGGTTGGCGAATACACTTCATCAGAGTTTGAAGTCTGTTGGAGGGGTATGGTCGTGATGCGGAACCCCAAGCTTAAAAAAACTGTAATCCCAACACACAAGATGATATGGAACAAACCCTAGGTAAAAACCCACCCTATAGCACCTCTAGATAACAATTGTATCTAGCAACACTAACTAGAAGGCAAAGAATGAAATTGAAATTCGCCACAAAGTAAATACCTTTGATAAAAAGATCAATTCCCAATGCAACAAGTAGAAGAATAACTATCCTCACTTTGAACACACAAGTCTTGTTGAAAACAAGAGTAGATTCTCAATAATCAATAATCAAAGTTTTTTTACAAGCTAGTAACCTCCCCTTTATATAGAGATTAGGGTTTGGTTAAGAATTAATCTAGAGCATAAAATAATTAGGAAAGTAATCCTAAGGCTTAAAACTGACCCTAAATAAATATAATCCGAAAATAGCAATAATTACAAAACTGCAATTATAATCCAAAAATAGCTAAATTACAAAACTGCCATTAAAATCCGAAAATAGCTAAAATTACAAAACTGCCATGATCAGATGCTTATTTTGAAAACTACGTCGTTTCGTCTCCGCAACTCCTGAGCATCATTACCATCATCATCCCTTGCTTGGACATCATGCTTAAATCATCATTTTTTACTCCAATGGTAGAATAATGCTCTATGATGCTCGCATCAGGTCGACCAATTTTCCCTTCACAATAATACATGGGTGCAAATGATGTAGGAAACAAGAGAGGAAATATTCATGAAATGTTTTTTTTAGACATGTGTGGCACACAAAGATGTGAGAGCATGAATGCGTATATGAACAAATAAAGTAAAGGTTGACATAAGCTATATCAGTTCATAATAGCTATTGATAGGGTTGTTTCAAGATTGAAGAATAAAGAGGTGACAGATGATGTTGACAGCAAATACAACTCTCCAGTTCTAACTATGCATATTCAACTTATTGAGAAACATGCAGCTGAAGTGTACACGTGTTGACTATTTAAGAAGATGCAGGGCCAAATGATGGAGGAGGGGTCTTAACATGCTTGACTGCATAGACTATGGAGATAAACGCATATACACAGTTACAAAGTTAATGCATCCTAAAATTAGTTCTTTGGTGGCGTACCATACTCACATAAAATGCTCGTGCAACCTTTTTGATTGCATTGTAATTCTTTGTATCCATGCATTCTACATAATGAAACAAGAGAATCTTCGAGCTAGACCAAATCGCTTATTCTCAAAAGGTGGCAAAAATATGAAAAGATTGGGATAAATTGTAATGTTCAAGTGTATGCATCATCGGATGACATGGCAGCATCCATTTGATATGGAGCCTTGTTATCCCACTGTAGCAAAGTATGCCTCCATGGGTCAAAAACCAAATGATGCGGAACCCCAAGATTAAAGAATCTGAAACCCCAAAACACACAAGAAGTATTGTAACAATAATTGGAAACAAGAACCTGGCCTACCAAACCCTTAGATAACTTGTATCTAAAATCGTGGATTAGAAGGCTAGGGAAAGAGAAGAATAATTGCCACAAAGTATTTCTACTTTGATAAGAAAATTCAACTCCTAATGCAATAACAAGAATAAATTGATTCCTCACTTTGCAAGAACACTCCTGGGAGTAATAAGAAAATTAATTCTTTTTCAAGAATAACTGCATTTAGTGTTTAATAGTGAATGAAAAAGAAGAGCTTCGATTTCAAGAATAAGGATAAGAGTGCCAGCACACCTAAAGGTACTCCTAATTCTTGTTCTTCTACTACCACTACTAGACATAGGGAGATAAAGTGTTTTAAATGTCAAGGGTTAGGACATATTGCTTCTGAATGTCCTAATAAGAAGACTATGTTGTTGAAGAGTAGTGAAATTATTTCAAAGTCTGAGAATGATCGTGATGACGAGGTGCCACCATTGGAGGATAATTCTAGTGATGAGGAGAACATAGAGTATGCTATGAGGGGAGAGTCTCTAGTTGTTAGGCGAGCTTTAAACCTTAAAGTTAAGGAGAAGAGTCTAGAGCAAAGGGAGAATATCTTTCACACTAGATGTATGGTGGGTGGAAAAATTTGTAGTTTAATAGTGGATGGAGGAAGTTGTGCCAATGTAGCTATAACTACTTTGGTAGAGAAATTGGGCTTGAAATGTGAGAAGCATCCTAATCCCTATAGGTTAGGGAAGTGGGGAAGTGAAAGTAACCAAACAAGTGAAGGTTGCTTCTCACTTTTGACATGGATGCATATTCGAGGACGGAGGGAATGATGTGGGCATCGAGCGCTCTTCGAGCATGGATGTTCGTGGTGAAGACATTGTGCTGCCAAGTGGACCAGTGACGCGTTCTCGAGCTAAGAAGATCAAATCGGGAATGCTTGGACTTGTGAAGAGAATAATTGATGAAAATCGATTCAAGTATCCACATGATCCAAACACTTTTATGAGGCATAATGATGATTTAAGCATGATGTCCAAGCAAGGAATGAAGGTGGTAATGCTGCACGGGAGTTGCAAAGACAAAACGACGTAATTTTAGCTATTTTCATATTACAATGGCAGTTTCGTAATTTAGATATTTTCGGATTATAATGGCAGTTTCGTAATTATTGCTATTTCAAGATTATAATGGTAGTTTTGTAATTGTTTCTATTTTCGGATTATATTTATTTAGGGTTAGTTTTTAGCCTTAGGATTAATTTCCTAATTATTATATGATCTAGATTGATTCTTAACCTAACCATAATCTCTATATAAAGGGGAGGTTACTAGCTTGTAAAAAAAAAAACTTTGATTATTGAGAAATCTACTCTTGTTTTCAACAAGACTTGTGTGTTCCAAGTGAGCATAGTTCTTCTTCTACTTGTTGCATTGGAATTGATCTTCTTATCAAAGGTATTTACTTTGTGGCGAATTTCAATTTCGTTCTTTGCCTTCTAATTAGTGTTGCTAGATACAAGTGTTATCTAGAGGTGCTATAGGGCGGGTTTTTACCTGGGGTTTGTTCCATATCATCTTGTGTGTTGGGTTTACAGTTTCTTTAAGCTTGGGGTTCCTCATCAATTGGTCCTTTATTTTTATTCTTTTCACTCTTGGCCTCTTTACACTCAATTATTTTATTTGCCTCACTTCACAAATCACCATGGGAAACTTTTGGATAGTTTTAATTGTTCAAGATACACATCTTTTGGAGATAATGGTGCAAGTGTGACTTTCTTTCCATTGTGCTCAAAAGAATACCTATTCTTAAAACCTTCATGGATAGTTCTCCTATCGGATTGCCATGGTCTACCCAACAAAATATGCCCCGCTTGCATAGGTACTACATCACACAAAACCTTATCACTATACTTTCCAATAGAAAGTGCAACTTTCACTCTCTTATTTACCATAATCTCCCCACTATCATTCAACCATTGTAACCTATAAAGGTTAGGGTGTCTTTCACATAGTAGTCCGAACTTCTCAACCAAAGTAGTACTAGCAACATTAGCACGACTACTCCCATCAATGATTAAAGTACATGTTTTACCACCCACAAAACATCTAGTATGAAAAATATTATCCCTTTGTTCTAGTCCATCTTCTTTCACCTTCAAATTTAAAACACTTCTAATAACTAGGGACTCTCCAACCACGGGATACTCTACATCCTCATTGTCACTAGAATCATACTTTATTGGTGGCCTTTCCTCATCGGACTCAGACTCTGACATTACTTCATTACCCCTCATCAACATAGTTTTCCTATTTGGACATTCGGAAGAAATATACCCAAATTCTTGACATTTAAAACATTTTATTTCCCTATGTCTAGAAGAACTAGAAGTGTTAGGATTAGAAGTACCTCTTGTTGGGTTGGCACTCTTATCCTTGAAATTGGATGCATCTCCAATTTTCTCTTTAGTCTCCAAGTTCTTCTCTCTCTTCTTATCGTCATACTTGTTCCACTTCAAGTTAGAACCCCACTTCGAATTAGAGCTTGAAAACCCTTTTGATGACCCTTCACTTCTCAATTGCTTTCCCACTTTAATATCCATGTTGGCCCTTATCATAATCATCTCCATCTCTTTGTAATACGCTTCTACGGACCTAGACCCTTGTGTGAGTCTCTGCAACTTTTGATGAAGCTCTCTATAGAAACATGATGGTACAAACCTCTTCCTCATAATTCTCTTCATCTCATCCCAAGTTGAGACCGGATCTTTTCTATACCTCCTCCTTGATTGTATAAGTTGCTCCCACCAAACTAGAGCATAGTACGTGAACTCCACTGCGACTAGTTTAACCTCTTTCTCCTCAGAGTAATTGTGACAATCAAAAATTAACTCTACCTTCTTTTCCCATTCCAAGTATGCCTCGGCGTCACTTATTTCCTTGAATGGTGGAATGTGCATCTTAATGGAACTTAGCTTGTCATCCCTTCCTCCTCTTGGCTCCTATCTCCTAGGTCTTCTCCTTACCGTTTGAACTTCATACTCTTCTTCATCGGAAACATTCACTTCTTGTCTCATGTGTCGTGTTCCCTCCCTTATAGTATTATTGGACATGGCCATGGTCATCTCCCTCATTTGCTCCATCATCTCATCCATCCTAGATTTCAATGCTTCTTCCATCCTAGAAGTCAATCTCTCTTCCATCCTTCTATACTCACCCTCCAAAGATTGTTGTAAAAGTTTTGGATCCGGTGTTGCCACTTGCTCTTCTTCCGAAGTAGAAACTCCCTTTCCATCTCTTTTAGACATTCTTACACACTTATTTACGTGTTTAACTCAACAATGGTAAACCCTCGTGTTTCACTCAAATTTGGCTTTTACCCTCTTTATGCTCACCACTCAATCCTTTTACCACTCAAGTCTTGTTCAACAAGTTGCACTTCAGAACCAATTACTTAAACAAAAATATAAAACTAAAATAGCAAATTTCAAAATGAAATCCTAACAATAAAAAGCAAGCTCAATTCTAGAGTAAAATTGGCACAAAAGAAAAGGACAAAAGAGTAATGAAACTAATAATAATTACTCAATGAAATGAACACAATGAGAATAGGAAACTAAACAGATTTAGAATAAGAAAGTATGAAAGTAAGAAACTATGAGAATAGGAAACAAATTAAATTGAGAATAGGAAAGTAAGAAAATAAGAAACTATAAGAATAAGAAACAAATAAATTAGGAAAGTAGGAAATATGGAATAATAAAACTCAAAAATCAATTAGGAATAAGTAACTCTCCTAATATTCAAGCAACCAATCTCAATATTCCAACTTTCAATTCTTTTTTTTTTTTTTTTTTTGCTATTTTTTTTTCTTTACTTCTTTTTTTTTATATATATAATCAGATTCTTCTTTTTCTGCTCTTTTTTTTTTGGTACGATTTTTTTTTTGGTACTAAAACACCAAGAACAATGAAGAACACGAAAAACTCAAGAACAAAAGAAAAAAAAATGCAGAAACAACAAGCTAATCAAAGACTCCAAAAAGAAAAACAAAGAACAAGATAAATAGGAATTTATCTTGGCCTTGCTCTGATACCAAATGATGCGGAACCCCAAGCTTAAAGAAACTGTAATCCCAACACACAAGATGATATGGAACAAACCCTAAGTAAAACCCCGCCCTATAGCACCTCTAGATAACAATTGTATCTACCAACACTAATTAGAAGGCAAAGAATGGAATTGAAATTCGCCACAAAGTAAAATACCTTTGATAAGAATATCAATTCCCAATGCAACAAGTAGAAGAAGAACTATCCTCACTTGGAACACACAAGTCTTGTTGAAAACAATAGTAGATTTCTCAATAATCAATAATCCAAGTTTTTTACAAGCTAGTAACCCTCCTTTATATAGAGATTAGTGTTAGGTTAAGAATCAATCTAGACCATAAAATAATTAGGAAAGTAATCCTAAGGCTCAAAATTAACCCTAAATAAATATAATCCGAAAATAGAAATAATTACAAAACTGCCATTATAATCTGGAAATAGCAATAATTACGAAACTGAAATTATAATCCAAAAATAGCAACAATTACGAAACTGCCATTATAATCTGAAAATATCTAAATTACGAAACTGCCATTGTAATCCAAAAATAGCTAAAATTACGTCGTTTCGTCTTTACAACTCCCGAGCAGCATTACCACCTTCATTCATTGCTTGGACATCATGCTTAAATCATCATTATGCCTCATAAAAGTCTTTGGATCATATGGATACTTGAATCCATCTTCATCAATTATTCTCTTCACAAGTCCAAGCATTCCCGCTTTGATCTTCTTAGCTCGAGAATGCGTCACTGGTCCACTTGGCAGTACAATGTCTTTACCATGAACATCCATACTAGAAGAGCGCTCGATGTCCACATCAACTTGACTTCAGCTACCGGCTGAAATTCGAGTTAGGCCCGTTGATCATATAATAAGAAGGTTCATTCGGAACCTGGGCCTGACTTCAGCCACTGGCTAAAATTCGAGTCAGACCAGTTGAGCAGATAATAAGAAGGTTCATTTGGAACCTGGACTGACTTCAGCTACCGACTGAAATTCGAGTCAGTCTCATTAAGCAGATAATAAGAAAATTCATTCGGAACCTGGGCCTGACTTTAGCTACCGACTGATATTCGAGTCAGGCTCATTTAGCAAGTATCAAGAAGCTCTGGCTCATCTGGAACCTGGGCCTGACTTCAGCTACAGGCTGAAATTCGAGTCATGCTCGCTTATCAAGTAGCAATAAACTCTGGTTCATCCGGAACCTGGGCCTGACTTCAGCTACCGGCTGAAATTTGAGTTGGGCTCACTATACAGATAATAAGAATCTCTGGTTCATTCTAAACATGGGTCTGAAATTCGAGTCAGGCCCGTTGAGCAGATAATAAGAAGGTTCATTCGGAACCTAGGCCTGACTTCAGCTACCGACTAAAATTTGAGTCAGGCTCGTTTAGCAAGTATTAAAAAGCTGTGGTTCATCCGGAACATGGGCCTGACTTCAGCTACCGGCTGAAATTCAAGTCCGGTTCGTTTAGCAAGTATCAAGAAGCTCTGGTTCATCCGGAACCTAGGCCTAACTTCAGCTACCCGCTGAAATTCGAGTCAAGTTCTTTGAGCAAGAACCTGGGCCTGACCTCAGCTATGGACTAGAATTCAAGTCAAGCCCTTTGAGTAAATAACAATGGGCTTTAGTTCACGAAGAACCTAGGCCTGACCTCAGCTATCGGCTGGAATTCAAGTCAGACCCTTTAAACAAATAACAATGGGCTTTAGTTCAAGAAGATCCTGGGCCTGACCTCAGCTATCGGCTGGAATTCGAGTCAAACCTTTTGAGCAAACCTCTGGTAGGAATTACTTTTCTGTGCACGAATTTGCTCATCCCTCTTCATCGTGGGCCAATAATATCCCTAACGGATTATTTTGTGAGCAAGCAATTGGCCACCTGAATGATTGCCATAAATCCTCTCATATACATCTCTCAGGACATAATCGGCTTCGGTTGCACCCAGGCACTTCAAACGTAGAGCCTCCATCTTATCCTCAGGCAGGATTCCTTCGTGAGTCATTTCGACCCTCGTGTTCCTGCCTAGACCTCCTCCGTGACTTAATGATCTCTTCCACCGAAATATGCTTGTGTGCCTCCACCAGCATCTCGAAGAAAGTTCAATGAGGGTTCCTTGCTATCAAACGAATGAGATCCTCATCTCTCAAGCCATCCTGCATGGTCTGTAGGGCCCGGTCATCGTTTCCACATTCGACTTGCATCATGGCTTCTGTAAATCTCTAAATGAATGAATTTAGAGACTCTCCCTCCCTTTGAACGATCGAAGAAAGGTGAGTAGGGAGCTTTTTTACTGGTCGAGCCCCTAGGAATTGAGCAGCGAAGGCATCCTCCAGCTGCCTGAAAGAGCCAATACTCCCAGGCTTCAAGTTGGTAAACCATGTTCTAGCCATTCCTCCAAGGGTTAATGGGAAGGCCCTGCACATGATTGCATCCTCGACTCCCTCAAATTACATCCAGACCCTATAAGCTCCCAAGTGTTCTCCAGCATCGGTTCGGCCCTAATAACGTTCTGATGCGGAACCCCAAGATTAAAGAATCTGAAACCGCAAACACATAAGAAATATTGAAAGTAATTGGAAACAAGAACCCGCCCTACCAAACCTTAAGAATCTGAAACCCCAAACACACAAGAAATATTGAACAGTAATTGGAAACAAGAACCTGCCCTACCAAACCCTGAGATAACTTGTATCTAAACACGTGGATTAGAAGGCTAGGGAAAGAGAAGAATAATCGCCACAAAGTATTTCTACTTTGATAAGAGAATTCAACTCCTAATGCAACAAGAAGAAGAAATTGATTCATCACCTTGCAAGAACACTCCTGGGAGCAATAAGAAAATTAATTCTTTTAATTGATTAAAAACTCAAATATGTTTTACAAAGGAATTGATCCCCCTTTATATAAGAACTAGGGTTAGATCAAGAATCAATCTAAACTATTAAATATTAAGAAAGTAATCCTAAGGTTGAAAACTAACCCTAAAAACAAAAATAGCAAAAATTACAAAACTGCCATTATCATCCGAAAATAGCTAAAATTACGAAATTGCTATTCTAAGTTGTTTAGTTTTAAAATGAAGCCGTTTCGTCTCCGCCACTCTCGAGCATCATTACGACTTTCATCCCCATTTATATAAGGATTAGGGTTAGATCAAGAATCAATCTAAACCATTAAATATTAAGAAAGTAATCCTAAGGTTTAAAACTAACCCTAAAAATAAAAATAGCAAAAATTACAAAACTGTCATTATAATCCAAAAATAGCTAAATTACGAAACTGCCATTATCATCCGAAAATAGCTAAATTACGAAACTGCCCTTATCATCCGAAAATAGCTAAAATTATGAAACTGCCATTCTAAGTTGTTTATTTTTAAAATGACGTTGTTTCGTCTCCGCAACTCTCGAGCATCATTACTACTTTCATCCCTTGCTTGGACAACATGCTTAAATCATCATTAGGCCTTGGAAATGTGTTCAAATCATTTGGAAACTTGAATCGATCTTACTCCATAATTCTTTTCACAAGTCCAAGCATTCCCTATTTGATCTTCTTAGCTCGAGAAAGCGTCACTGGTCCATTTGGCAACGTAATGTCCTTATCACGAACATCCATGATAGAAGAGAGCTCAATGCCCACATCATTCCCTCCCTCTTCAAAAAGATTCATCCTCGAATCTGCATCCATCAAAAGGAGAAAGATCAGCACATTAAATGATGGGGACACATTATACTCACCTGGAAGATCAATCTTGTATGCATTTTCATTGATTCTCTCGAGCACTTGAAAGGTCCATCACCTCTAGCATCCAACTTAGACTTCCTTTTGTTAGGAAACCTTTCCTTCCTCAAATGTACCCAAACCCAATCACCTGGTTCAAATATCCCTTGTTTGCGCCCTTTATTAGCCTTTTGCGCAGTTAACTTATTCCTCTTCTCAATCTGTAGTCGGGCCTTCTCGTGTATAGCTTTAACTAAGTCCGCCTTCTTTTGTCCATCTAAGTTAGCAAGTTCACTCAAATGTTAAGGCATCAAATCCAATACAGTTAAAGGATTAAAGCCATATAAAATCTCAAATGACGAAAATCCAGTAGAAGAATGAATAGTACGGTTATAAGCAAATTCAAGAAAAGGAAAACAATCTTCCCAAGATTTTAAGTTTTTACCAACTACAGAACGCAGTAAAGCACCTAAAGTTCTATTCACCACTTTCGTTTGTCCATCGGTTTGTGGATGACAAGTAGTAGAATACAAAAGCTTAGTACCTAACTTTCCCCACAAAACTTTCCAAAAGTGACTCGAGAACTTGACATCTCTATTCGAGACTATTGTTCTAGTTACCCCATGCAACCTCACTACATCTCTAAAGAACAAGTCAGCTATATTTGTTGCATCATCAGTTTTATGGCAAGCAATGAAGTGCGCCATTTTACTAAATCTATCCACAACAGCAAATATACTATCATGACCCTTCCTCGTTCTCGGACCCAAGAACAAAATCCATGGAGATATCAACCCATGGTTACGTTGGCACAAGAAGATGGGTGTACAAACCATGTGGTATAGACCTAGATTTAGCCTGTCTACATGCAATACATTTAACACAAATTTTTTCAACATCCCTACGCATGTGTGGCCAAAAGAAATGTTCAGATAAAATATCTAAGGTCTTATGCACACCAAAATGCCCCATGAGACCACCACTATGTGACTCTCTAACAAGCAATTCTCTAAACAATTGGGTACACATATCCTATGTCCACGAAACAATAATCCTTCATGTTTATAGAATTTATGAAAAGCACCATTTTCACATGCAGCATATATTTCACCAAAATCATCATCACTAGCATACATGTCTTTTAATTGTTCAAAATCCAAGAGCTTAGAAGTAAGAGTAGTGATTAAGACATACCTCCGAGACAAAGCATCGGCCACCACATTCTCCTTACCTTGCTTGTAACAAATCACGTACAGAAAGGTCTCTATGAACTCAACCCATCGTGCATGCCTCATGTTGAGCTTTCCTTGCCCTTTGATATGCTTCAACGACTCATGATCAGTGTGAATCACAAACTCCTTCGGGAACAAGTAATGCTGCCACACCTCCAAAGCAAGGAAAAGAGCATACAACTCTTTGTCATACGTCGAGTAGTTGAGTTGAGCTCCATTCAATTTCTCTCTAAAATATGCTATGGGACGATTTTCCTGCAATTAAACAACACCTATACCAATCCCAGAAGCATCACATTCAATTTCAAAAGTTTTGTCAAAATTAGGTAATACAAGAATAGGACTAGAACATAACTTATCTTTTAGAGTTTGAAAAGCTACCTCTTGGTCCTTACCCCATTTAAACCCTACATCTTTTTTGACAATCTCATTCAACGGTGCCGCTATGGTAGAAAAGTCCTTCACAAACCTTCTGTAGAACCCAGCTAGTCCATGAAAACTTCTTACCTTAGAAACACTCTTAGGTGTGGGCCATTCTAGGATAGCCTTCACCTTTTCCTCATCAACCTCAACACCACGTGCACTCACAACAAAGCCAAGAAATATTAGTCAATCAATGCAAAAAGTACACTTTTTAAGGTTGGCAAATAACTTTTTCTCCTTAAGAACTTCTAAAACTGCCCTAACAAGCTCTACATGGTCATCTAGATTTTTACTATAAATCAATATGTCATCAAACTAGACAACTACGAATCTCCCTATAAAATTTCTAAGGATATGGTTCATTAGTCTAATGAAGGTACTCGGCGCATTAGTCAAGCCAAAAGGCATAACTAACCATTCATATAAACCATACTTAGTCCTAAATGCAGTTTTCCATTCATCCCTAGGATTCATCCTAATTTGGTGGTATCCACTTTTCAAGTCTATTTTAGTGAAAACACAATAACCATGCAATTCATCCAACATGTCATCTAACCTAGGAATAGGGAAACAATACTTTACCGTAATCTTGTTGATGGCTCTGCAATCGACGCACATCCTCCACGTGTCATCCTTCTTAGGAACCAACAACACCAGTACAGCACATGGGCTTAAGCTTTCCCGCACATATCCTAATGCCAATAGCTCCTCCACTTGCCTTTGAAGTTCCTTCGTTTCCTCAAGGTTGCTTCTATATGCCGGTCGGTTTGGAAGGCTCGCTCCAGGCACCAAGTCTATTTGATGTTCAATGCCCCTTATTGGTGGTAATCCTTTGGGCAATTCTTCTGGGAAAACTTTTTCAAATTCCTTCAACAAAGAAACAAAAACAATAGGCAAACATGGGTTAAGGTTAGCTTCAGAAAAATAAAACTCCCTAAACCTAATGAGAACTAGTGCTCTCTTGCATAAGCATGCTCCTTTTACATCTCTCACTTTTGCATAGAAATTCTTTTTCTTTTCACTTCTCACTTCACTCATGTTTTTCTCACAAGTGTTTTGACTCTCCATTGGGCCTTTATTTTTATTCTTTTCTCTCATGGCCTCTTTTCCCTCATTCTTTTTGTTAGTCTCACTTCCCATATCCTCATTTGTAGGTTTATTCATCTTCAATTGATCAAGGTACACCTCTTTTGGAGATAGAGGTGCTAGGGTGTGCTTCTTCCCATTGTACTCAAAAGCATACCTATTCCTATGCCCATCATGAACAACTCTCCTATCGAATTGCCACGGCCTACCCAACAAAATGTGCCCGGCTTGCATAGGTACTACATCACACACAACCTCATCAACATACTTTCCAATTTCAAAAGCAACCTTCACTTGTTTGGTTACTTTCACTTCCCCACTGTCATTCAACCATTGTAACCTATAGGGATTAGGATGCTTCTCACATTTCAAGCCCAATTTCTCTACCAAAGTAGTGCTAGCTACATTGGCACAACTTCCTCCATCCACTATAAAACTACAAATTTTTCCACCCACCATACATCTAGTGTGAAAGATATTCTCCCTTTGCTCTAGACTCTCCTCCTTAACTTTAAGGTTTAAGGCTCGCCTAACAATTAGAGACTCTCCCCTCATAGCATACTCTATGTTCTCCTCATCACTAGAATTATCCTCCAATGGTGACACCTCGTTATCACTATCATTCTCAGACTTCGAAACAATTACCCTTCAACAACATAGTCTTCTTATTAGGACATTCAGAAGCAATATGTCCTAACCCTTGACATTTAAAACACTTTATCTCCCTATGTCTAGTAGTGGTAGTAGAAGAAGAAGAATTAGGAGTACCTTTAGGTGTACTGGCACTCTTATCCTTATTCTTGAAATCGAAGCTCTTCTTTTTATCCTCAGGTTTCTCCCACTTTAAATTCCATTTAGAGTTGGAATTTGAGAAGCTTCGAGTAGTCCCTTTTCTTTTAAGTTGCTTTTCCACCTTGATTCCCATGTTCACCAAGTCTTCTATCTCTACGTATGGATGTAGTTCCACAGTGTCGGCAATCTCTCTATTGAGTCCACTTAAGAATCGAGCCATGGAAGCCTCTCGTTCCTCATCTATGTTGGCTCGGATTAGGAGCATCTCCATCTCTTTGTGGTACTCTTCTACCGTCCTTGTTCCTTGTGAGAGCCGCTGCAACTTTTGGTGTACCTCCCAGTAATAAGAAGATGGTACAAATCTTCTTCTCATCACCCTTTTCATCTCGCCTCAAGTTACAATTGGATCTTCACCATATCTCCTCCTAGTCTGCAATAATTGTTCCCACCAAACCAAAGCATAATCAGTAAACTCTACAGAGGCGAGTCTCACCTTCTTCTCATCCGAGTAGTTGTGGCAAGCAAAAATTAGTTCAACCTTGCTTTCCCACTCCAAATATACTTCAGCGTCATGTCTCCCCTTGAATGGTGGTATTTGCATCTTTATGGAGCTTATGTTGTCGTCCCTCCTTTCTCTCGGCTCATGTCTCCTACCCCTTGGTTCCCCCCTCCTTGGACATCTCCTCATTGAATGATTTAAGACTTCATCATCCTCGGAAACTGATAGTTCTATATCTCTAATCCGCGAACCATCTCTCCTTATGTTATTTGTGGCGGTCATAAAGACTTCATTTACCTTATCATTTAATTCATCAATCTTCATGTTTAACCTCCGCAATTCTCCTATGAAGGCCTTGTATAAGAGCTTCATGTCTGGTGTCATCTTCTTTACGTGCTCTTCCTCGGAATGAGCGGCTTCTTTTCCTTCTCTTCTTGACATCTTAGTTTCTACAAGACAAGATTAGTAAAAAGAAAATCCTTACTTCTCTCCCTCACGTGTTTCACTCTTTATAATGGTAAATACGCTCGTGTTTCACACAATTTTCGCTTTAACCCTCAATGTGCTCGCCACTTAAGCCTTTTACCACTCACAATCTCCATAATCAAGTTGCACTTTAGAGTTAAACACAACAAATCAAAGCAAGAAAAACAATTATCACAATCTCAAAACCTAACCAAAGAAAGAAAGTAGATCAAAAGAAAAGCAAAAAAATAAGAATTACAGTAAGGGAAAGCAAATATTACCCTAAGCAAAAAAGAAAAAGAAAATAAAACAAAATTCGGATTTTTATTTTTTTATTTTTTTTGGATGCCTTGCGGACAGACCTGCCCAGGTGTGAACCAAGATGCAACCCCAGGCGCCTGTAGAGCGATTAGGTTTTTTTTTTTTTACTTGTTCTCTTCTTTGAATAAAAAAAAAACCCAAATCAACAAGATAAAAAAAAGACGCACGGATCAAACACAACTTTTTTTTTCTTTTGGGAAGCAAAGTATTATGAACGAAGAACACAAAGGAATTAAAAACAAAGATAGATAGATACTTATCTCAACCAATGCTCTGATACCAATTGATGCGGAACCCCAAGATTAAAGAATCTGAAACCCCAAACACACAAGAAATATTGAACAGTAATTGGAAACAAGAACTTGCCCTACCAAACCCTTTGATAACTTGTATCTAAAAACGTGGATTAGAAGGCTGGGGAAAGGGAAGAATAATCGCCACAAAGTATTTCTACTTTGATAAGAGAATTCAACTCCTAATGCAACAAGAAGAAGAAATTGATTCCTCACCTTGCAAGAACACTCCTGGGAGCAATAAGAAAATTAATTCTCTCAATTGATTAAAAACACAAATGTCTCTTACAAAGGAATTGATCCCCGTTTATATAAGAACTAGGGTTAGATCAAGAATCAATCTAAACCATTAAATATTAAGAAAGTAATCCTAAGGTTGAAAACTAACCCTAAAAACGAAAATAGCAAAAATTACAAAACTGCCATTATAATCCAAAAATAGCTAAATTACGAAACTGTCATTATCATCTGAAGATAGCTAAACTTACGAAACTGCCATTCTAAGTTGTTTATTTTTAAAATGTCGTAGTTTCGTCTCTGCAACTCTCGAGCATCATTACGACTTTCATCCCTTGCTTGAACAACATGCTTAAATCATCATTAGGCCTCGAAAAAGTGTTCAAATCATTTGGAAACTTGAATCGATCTTCATCCATAATTCTTTTCACAAGTCCAAGCATTCCCTCTTTGATCTTCTTAGCTCGAGAACGCGTCACTTGATGCAGGCATCATAGAGCAATATTCTACCATTGGAGTAAAAAATGATGATTTAAGCATGATGTCCAAGCAAGGAATGAAGGTGGTAATGCTGCTCGAGAGTTGCAAAGACTAAACGACGTAATTTTAGTTATTTTCGGATTACAATGGCAGTTTCATAATTTAACTATTTTTGGATTATAATGGCAGTTTTGTAATTATTGCTATTTCCGGATTATAATGGCAGTTTTGTAATTATTTCTATTTTTGGATTATTTTTATTTTGAGTTAGTTTTCAGCCTTAGGATTACTTTCCTAATTATTTTATAGTCTAGATTAATTCTTAACCTAAACATAATCTCTATATAAAGGGGAGGTTATTAGCTTGTAAAAAAAAACTTTGATTATTGATTATTGATTATTGAGAATCTACTATTGTTTTCAACAAGACTTGTGTGTTCCAAGTGAGGATAGTTTTTCTTCTACTTGTTGCATTAGGAATAGATCTTCTTATCAAAGGTATTTACTTTGTGGCGAATTTCAATTTCATTCTTTGCCTTCTAATTAGTGTTGCTAGATATAATTGTTATCTAGAGGTGCTATAGGGCGGGTTTTTACCTAGGGTTTGTTCCATATCATCTTGTGTGTTGGGATTACAGTTTCTTTAAGCTTGGGGTTCCGCATCATCACTGGTCCACTTGGCAACGTAATGTTCTTATCACAAACATCCATGATAGAAGAGCTCTTGATGCCCACATCAGCAGAGGAAGGATCCATCATTTCTCTAACCTGAATGATCCAAATGTAATTTTATCAAACTTCAGGAGATGTATATGTAATATGTCCCTAATTATATTATTAATATCTTTTTTTTTTCTCTTTTTAACAATACTAACTTCACACTTGTCTAACTAGTTTTCCACTCTAAAGAACATTTGCTAACTCATAATATGACCTACCTTAATTTTGGATGATCTCCTTCAATACCCAGTAATGCTTGTTCATCCTCTTTGGATCAAAGGAAACTCTCTTCCATAATTTAGATAAGTGGAATTCTCTCATACATGTTGAATTAAATATTTGCTTTATAATTAATTTTTTTGTGGGAAATTATCAACTCTATTTGCCTTGAATGGGGGATGAACTTATGTATTCCTTCTAATAGTACTTGGACTAATCAGTGCATATTGTTCTTGCTTACTTGAAAAATGTCTTTAAAAGAATCCAAAGCCTAGAAGCTATGTAGAACTTGCCCAACATGCTTTTCGAAGTAAAGGAAGAGTTATACTTTCTACTTTGATTTACTTTTAATGTTTTATGGCCCTTGTATCTGCCACTGTCTCATTACATGATAACATAATTATTGTTTTCTTAGGGACTCAACTTAATTTTCCATGTTGCAATTTTTATTTATTTTTTTGTTCTTGGCAATAAATGTAATGTGGTGTAATTGTCAATGTAGCTAACTAGACCATTTTTTTTCCCTAAAATGTAACTTTTTCTTTATTGATAGTGTGCTTCACGATGTGAGAAATTGGAAAGTATAGTGGAAACGAGTTTAGATCTTTGTGCAACCACACAGGAATGCCATTCGTTGCTATGCCTTGAGTTTTGTACTATAGTATTGTAATATAGATTATTTATTTATTTTTTTCCACTTTTTATGGTATGGTAGAATATTTTGGTAAACTGTTAGACATTGACATGGGTAAAAGTTGGATGCAACTTCAAACTAGGTCTCTCCAATAGTGATGATGAGGTTGACTATAGTGAGCGTGATGCATATGTGCATGATAATACATGGGAAATGCTAAATGACCTAAACAATGCTTCATATTTTAATGAATGGGTTGGTGAAACTAGTGCTGGGTCTTTTCATATCGATAATACTACTCAATCAAATACATTTGCTATGTTGTTTAAGGAAGCTCAACAACTATTGTATTCAGGTTGTCCAAAGGCATCTACGTTATCTTTCATAGTAAAACTCCTACATTTAAAACTTATAAATAATTGAACAAATAAATCATCTGACGTTACCTGAATTCTTTAAATGAATACTTTTATATAGGGCACATGTTCCTACTACATATAGTGATGCCAAAAAGATCATTCGTAATTTGGGTTTGAACTATATTAAGATACATGTTTGATGTGGAACCCCAAGCTTAAAGAAACTGTAATCCCAACACACAAGATGATATGGAACAAACCCTAAGTAAACACCCGCCCTATAGCACCTCTAGATAACAATTGTATCTAGCAACACTAATTAGAAGGCAAAGAATGAAATTGAAATTCGCCACAGAGTCAAATACCTTTGATAAGGCGATCAATTCCAATGCAACAAGTAGAAGAAGAACTATCCTCACTTGGAACACACAAGTCTTGTTGAAAACAAGAGTAGATTCTCAATAATCAATAATCAAACTTGTCTTTAACAAGCTTGTAACCTCCCCTTTATATAGATATTAAGGTTAGGTTAAGAATCAATCTAAACCATAAAATAATTAGGAAAGTAATCCTAAGGCTAAAAACTAACTCTAAATAAATATAATCCGAAAATAGAAATAATTACAAAACTGCCATTATAATCTGGAAATAGCAATAATTACGAAACTGTCATTATAATCCGAAAATATCTAAATTATGAAACTGCCATTGTAATCTGAAAATAGATAAAATTACGTCGTTTTGTCTTTGCAACTCCCGAGCAGCATTACCACCTTCATTCCTTGCTTGGACATCATGCTTAAATCATCATTATGCCTCATAAAAGTATTTGGATCATGTTGATACTTGAATCGATCTTCATCAATTATTCTCTTCACAAGTCCAAGCATTCCCGCTTTGATCTTCTTACCTCGAGAACACGTCACTGGTCCACTTGGTAGCACAATGTCTTCACCACGAACATCCATGCTAGAAGAGCTCTCGATGCCCACATCATTTCCTCCTTCCTCAAAAAGATTCGTCATCGAATCTGCATCCATAACAAAAGGAGAAAGATCAGCAACATTGAATGATGCAGACACATTATACTCACCTGGAAGATCAATCTTGTATGCATTGTCATTGATCCTCTCGAGAACTTGAAAAGGTCCATCGCCTCGACCATCCAACTTAGACTTCCTTTGGTTAGGAAACCTTTCTTCCTCATGTGTACCCAAACCCAATCTCCTGGTTCAAATATCACTTACTTTCACCCCTTATTTGCTTTTTGAGCAGTTAGACGGTTACGCTTCTCAATTTGCAACCTCGTATTCTCATGTATAGTCTTAACCAAATCCACCTTCTTTAGTCCATCTAAGCTTCGAGATAATGCATCAGCTACTACATTCTCCTTACCTTGCTTGTAGCATATCACATATGGAAAACTCTCTATGAACTCATCCCACTTTGCATGCCTCTTGTTGAGCTTTCCTTGTCCCTTGATGTGTTTGAGAGACTCATGATCGGTATGAATCACGAACTCCTTTTAAAGCAAATAATGTTTCCACACCTCCAGGGCACGAAATAGTGCATACAACTCCTTGTCATACGTCGAGTACTTGAGTTGAGCTCCATTTAGCTTCTCACTAAAATATGCAATGGGACATTTTTCCTGCATCAAAACAGCACCTATACCAATCCTAGAAGCATCACATTCAACCTCAAACATCTTATCAAAATTAGGTAGAACAAGAATAGGAGCCGAACATAACTTATCTTTTAAAGTTTGAAACGCATGTTCTTGTTCCTTACCCCATTTAAAACCTACCTCTTTTTTGACAATCTCTTTCAAAGGAGCAGCTATGGTAGAGAAGTCCTTCACAAACCTTCTATAAAAGCCAGCTAAACCATGAAAACTTCTTACCTCAGACACGTTCTTAGGTGTAGGCCATTCCTTGATAGCCTTGATCTTCTCTTCATCTACTTCAACACCCTGTGCACTCACAACAAAACCAAGAAAAACAAGCCTATCTATACAAAATGTGCACTTTTTGAGGTTAGCATATAATTTCTCTTTTCTAAGCACATCTAGCACATGGCTAACAAGCATCACATGGTTATCTAAACTTTTTCTATATATCAAAGTATCATCAAAATATACAACCACAAACTTTCCTAGAAATTCCCTTAAAACATGGTTCATTAATCCCATAAATGTACTAGGAGCATTAGTTAACCCAAAAGCCATAACCATCCATTCATATAAACCATATTTTGTTTTAAAAGCAGTTTTCCACTCATCCCCTTGCTTCATCCGAATTTAATGGTAACCACTTTTTAAATCTATCTTAGTAAATAAGCAAGCACCACGCAATTCATCAAGCATATCATCTAACCTAAGATTGGGATAACGATACTTTACCGTTATTTTATTCACTGCTCGACAATCAACACACATCCTCCATGTGTCATCCTTCTTGGGTACCAATAAGACCGGTACAGCACAAGGACTCATGCTCTCCCTAACATGACCCTTTGCTAGCAACTCCTCCACTTGCCTTTGTAACTCCTCCGTTTCCTCGGGATTGCTACGATACGCTGGTCAGTTTGGAATGCTTGCTCCAGGTACAAAATCTATTTGGTGCTCAATACCTCTCAATGGCGGAAATCCAGTCGGCATCTCTTTTGGGAAAACATCATCAAAATCCTGCAATAAAGAGACAAAAACACTAGGAAAATCGGGGTTAAGGTTAGTTTCACAAAGCAAAACCTCTCGAAACCTCACCAATAATATTGCTTTGTTGCCTAAGAATGCACTTTTGATTTCTCTCTCTTTTGCATAAAAACTCTTTTACTTTTCACTCTTCTCATTTTTCTCTCTTGCACTTTCCTCTTTATAACTAATGCAATCACTCACCATTGGGCCTTTATTTTTATTCTTTTCACTCTTGGCCTATTTACACTCAATTATTTTATTTTCCTAACTTCCCAAATCCCGATGGGAAACTTTGGATAGTTTCAATTGTTCAAGATAAACCTCTT
This sequence comes from Ochetophila trinervis, assembly GCA_003254975.1. Taxonomy (NCBI): domain Eukaryota; kingdom Viridiplantae; phylum Streptophyta; class Magnoliopsida; order Rosales; family Rhamnaceae; genus Ochetophila; species Ochetophila trinervis. The sequence continues at coordinate 39,023 of QANX01006182.1, read as the reverse complement.
TTGGAGATAATGGTGCAAGTGTGACTTTCCTTCCATTGTGCTCAAAAGAATAACTATTCTTCAAACCTTCATGGATAGTCCTCCTATCGGATTGCCATGGTCTACCCAACAAAATATGCCCCGCTTGCATAGGTACTACATCACACAAAACCTCATCACTATACTTTCCATTAGAAAAGGCAACTTTCACTCCCATATTTACCTTAATCTCCCCACTATCATTCAACCATTGTAACCTATAAGGGTTAAGGTGTTTTTCACATACTAGTCCCAACTTCTCAACCAAAGTAGTACTAGCAACATTAGCACAACTACCCCCATCAATGATTAAAGTATATGTTTTACCACCTACAAAACATCTAGTATGAAAAATATTCTCCCATTGTTCTAGTCCCTCTTCCTTCACCTTCAAATTTAAAACCTTCCTAATTACTAGGGACTCTCCAACCACGGGATACTCTACATCCTCCTTCTCACTAGAATCAAACTCTAATGGTGGCCTTTCCTCATCGGACTCAGACTCCGACATTACTTCATTACCCCTCATCAACATAGTTCTCCTATTTGGACATTCGGAAGCAATATGCCCAAACCATTGACATTTAACACATTTTATTTCCCTATGTCTAGAAGTACTAGAAGTGTTAGGATTAGAAGTACCTCTTGTTGGGTTGGCACTCTTGTCCTTGAACTTGGATGCATCTCCAATTTTCTCTTTAGTCTCCAAGTTCTTCTCTCTCTTATTATCGTCATACTTATTCCACTTCGTGTTGGAACCCCACTTTGAATTAGAGCTTGAAAACCCTTTTGATGACCCTTCACTTCTCAATTGCTTTTCCACTTTAATAGCCATGTTGACCATTTCTTCCATCTCTACATATGGATGTAGATCCACCACCTTGGCAATATCTTTTTTTCATTCCACTTAGAAATCTTGCCATTGTAGCTTCTCTATCCTTTTCAATGTTGGCCCTTATCATAATCATCTCCATCTCTTTGTACTACTCTTCTGCGGACCTAAACCCTTGTGTGAGTCTCTGCAACTTTTGATGAAGCTCTTTATAGTAATAGGATGGTACAAACCTCTTCCTCATAATTCTCTTCATCTCATCCCAAGTTGAGACCGGATCTTCTCTATATCTTATCCTTGACTGTATAAGTTGCTCCCACCAAACTAGAGCATAGTCGGTGAACTCCACTGCAGCTAGTTTAGTATTTTTCTCCTTAGAGTAATTGTGACAATCAAAAATTAACTCTACCTTCTTTTCCCATTCCAAGTATGCCTCGGCATCATTTCTTCCCTTGAATGGTGAAATGTGCATCTTAATCGAACTTAGGTTGTCATCCCTTCCTCCTTTTGGCTCCTCTCTCCTAGGTCTTCTTCTTACATTTTGGACTTCATACTCGTCTTCATCGGAAACAATTACTTCTTGTCTCCTGGGTCAAGTTCCTTCCCTTCTAGTAGTATTGGACATGGTCATGGTCATCTCCCCCATTTGCTCCATCATCTCATCCATCCTAGATTTTAATGTTTCTTCCATCCTAGAACTCAATCTCTCTTCCATCTTTCTATACTCACCCTCCAAAGATTGTCGTAAGAGCTTTGGATCCGGTGTTTCCACTTACTCTTCTTCCAAAGTAGAAACTCCCTTTCTATCTTTTTTAGACATTCTTACACACTCCCTTACGTGTTTAACTCAAAAATAGTAAACCCTCATGTTTAACTCAAATTTGGCTTTTACCTTTATATGCTTACCACTCAACCTTTTACCACTCAAGTCTTGTTCACCAAGTTGCACTTCAGAACCAATTATCTTAAACAAAAATATAAAACTAAAATAGAAAATTTCAAAATTAAAACCTAACAATAAAAGCAAGTTCAAATCTAGAGCAAAATTGGCACACAAAAAAAGGACAAAAGAGTAATGAAACAAATAATAATTACTCTATAAAATTAACACAATGAGAATAGGAAACTAACAAATTTAGAATAGGAAAGTATGAAAATAAGAAACTATAAGAATTGGAAACAAAAAAATTTCGAATAGGAAAGTAAGAAAATAAGAAACTATGAGACTAAGAAACAAATAAATTAGGAAAGTAGGAAATATGGAATAATAATAAAAAATTAGAAATCTAATTAGGAATAAGTAACTTTCCTAATATTCAAGCAACCAATCTCAATATTCCAACTTTAAATTTTTTTTTTTTGCTACGATTTTTTTTTTCTTTTCATCTTCTTTTTTTTTTTTTTTTTNTTTGCATATATAATCAGATTCTTCTTAATCTGTTTCTTTTTTTTTTGTACAATTTTTTTTTTACGATTTTTTTTTTGTGTACTAAAACACCAAGAAAAATGAAGAACACGAAGAACTCAAGAACAAAAGAAGAAAAAAATAACGCAGAAACAACAAGCTAATCAAAGGTTCCAAAAAGAAAAACAAAGAACAAGATAAATAGGAATTTATCTTGGCCTTGCTCTGATACCAAATGATGCGGAACCCCAAGCTTAAAGAAACTGTAATCCCAACACACAAGATGATATGGAACAAACCCTAGGTAAAAACCCGCCCTATACCACCTCTAGATAACAATTGTATCTACCAACACTAATTAGAAGGCAAAGAATGAAATTGAAATTCGCCACAAAGTAAAATACCTTTGATAAGAAAATCAATTCCCAATGCAACAAGTAGAAGAAAAACTATCCTCACTTGGAACACACAAGTCTTGTTGAAAACAAGAGTAGATTCTCATTAATCAATAATCAAAGTTGTTTTTAACAAGCTAGTAACCTCCCCTTTATATAGATATTAGGGTTAGGTTAAGAATCAATCTAGACCATAAAATAATTAGGAACGTAATCCTAAGGCTAAAAACTAACCCTAAATAAATATAATCCGAAAATAGAAATAATTACAAAACTGCCATTATAATCTGAAAATAGCAATAATTACGAAACTACCATTATAATCCGAAAATAGCTAAATTACAAAACTGCCATTGTAATCTGAAAATAGGTAAAATTACATCGTTTCGTCTTTGCAACTCCCGAGCAGCATTACCACCTTCATTCCTTGCTTGGACATCATGCTTAAATCATCATTATGCCTCATAAAAGTGTTTGGATCATGTGGATACTTGAATCGATCTTCATGAATTATTCTCTTCACAAGTCCAAGCATTCCCGCTTTGACCTTCTTAGCTCGAGAATGCGTCACTGGTCCACTTGGCAGCACAATGTCTTCACCACGAACATCCATGCTAGAAGAGCGCTCGATGCCCACATCAATGTTTGTAATAATGATTATTTCTTGTTTTAGAATGAATTTAAGTTAGCAAAAGTATGTCCAACATGTGGGACATTTAGGTATAAGCTTCCAAATGACATATTGAAAAAAAATGTTCCCCACAAGGTATTACATTATTTCCTTGTGAAACCACGGTTGCAAATATTGTTCATATCAATAAAAACAATTGTTGATAAGAGTTGGCACAAAGAAAATCGTATTAAGGATGGTGTCTTGAGGCATCCGGCTGACTCTGACGCTTGGAAGCATTTTGATCAGAAACATCATTTATTTGCTAGTGACCCTTGAAATGTGAGGCTTGGTCTATCGAGTGATGCTTTTAATCCTTGTCATAATAATTGTGTTTACTATAGTTTGTAGCTTGTTATTCTTCTTGAGTATAATTTGCCACAATAGAAATGAATGAAAGATCATTTTCTAATGATATCCCTGTTAATTCATAGACCAAAGGCTCCTAGTAATAACACCGATGTATTTTTTCAATTGTTGATATCAGATAGGTAGAGTTATGGGACATTTGGATACCGACATATGATGCATCATTTCGACAAACATTTCTCTTAGCATGCCCACAAAAATGATTTTTACAATATTATGGACTATTAATGATTTTTCTGCATATGCTAATCTATCTAGATGGTCCACAAAAATGAAATTAGCATGCCCAGTACGTGGAGAGGATACATTGTATATTTCTTTAAAACATAATTTATAGGTTTAAAGAGTCATGACTGCCATGTAATTTTAATGCTTAATATTGAAATACCTTTAATTAGCATGCCCGGTATGTCGTTTCCTTCTGAATGATCATAAATGGTGAGTTGATAAGTGGATCGATGGTAGAGAATTTAGACCAGTGCTGAAGTTGTTGACTTGTGACGAAGTCTTGGAATAATTGAGTCATGTAATATAATCATATTTGGGATCCCATCCCGTGGATCAAATAAAAGAAAACATGATGGAAATTTTATGAATTGGACGAACAAAAGTATTTTCTTCGAGTTGCCATATTTGAGTAGCCTCAAATTAAGACATAACTTAGATGTTATGCTCATCGAGAAGAATGTACTTAACATTATATTCAGGACATTATTGAATACTAACTGCAAGACAATACAAGATTCGCCTTGATTTGCAATCAATGGGGATAAAGCCTGAACTACAAACAGTACATACGAATGGCAATATTTATCTACCCCACGCATGCCTATATGTTTAGTAATGAGGAAAAAAAGAGTTTTTGTGATTGCCTCAGCTCAATGAACTTCTAACATTTCTAAGTGTGTGAAAATATAATTTTTCAATAGTTTTTTCCGATAGCTTTGCGTGGCTACTTATCGAAAGATGTGCGTAAGGCAGTGATTGAGCTTTGCCTTTTCATTAAGAAATTAATGTCCAAAAAATTAAAATGGATATTTTAGAGCAGCTCAATTTAAAGCGTTGCAAATATCCTTTGCAAACTAGAAAGAATATTCACCCCTTCATTCTTTGATGTAATGGTCCATCTCCCAATTCACCTAGCACGTGAGGCAATGATTGGTGGACCATGTCAATTTTGATAGATGTACCATTTTGAAAGGTATAGCCTATTCGTATGCTTCATTGCATACTTATTTACATAAGCCATTTTTCCTTTTTGTCTATATGAATCCTTTAACTTTTGTCAATTTTTTTTCGTAGATACATGCAAAATCTAAAAGGATTTATGAAAAAATCAATTACTGAAGGGTTCATTGATAAGGAATGTCTAACATTTTGTTCAACCTACATGGATGATGTTGAAGCAAGATTTAGTAGACTAGAAAGAAACAATGACAATGGAGATGGATAACCCAAATAAGGCTTATCCATTTTCTCACATAGTGCTCGTATTTTAGAAGAACGCAATTATGTTGAACTTGACTTCATCGAGTGGGCAAAATTACAATGGTATGTGCTAAATAATTGTGCAGAAGTGGCTTCATATAGGAAGTAAGCTTAAAATTATATTACTTTCAAGTATTCAACTTTATTGAGTGAGAAAATCTTACTACACTAATTTTTTTATTCTTCGACATGTGAAGTGATCACATGGAAGAGATTCATAGACAGAATGCTAGTGACATTTACACTAAACAACATATGGACTTTCCTAAATGGTTCCTACAACATGCAAGGAGAAGTACTATTATATGGTATAAATTTTAATGACATTTTGAGCTGAATACTAAGCCATGTTATATGTTTAGGTAATTGAATTAGAATCAATTGGCTCAGTCGATGTTACATCATATTTAATCAATTTGGCGAGTAAGCCTGATAAACGAGTTAGTCGATATCATAGTTGTATCATTAATGGACATAGGTTCCTTACCCAAGAGTGGGAGTAAGGTAGAAAGTTTCAAAATAGTGGTATTATTGTGAAGAGCGAACATAATAATGAAGTAATTAACTTTTATGGTGTTGTAAATGATATCATAGAGATATCATATATTGGAAACAAGGACATATTAATATTCAAATGTGATTGGTTTGACATTACCAACAAAAGAACTGGAATTCAAGTTGACGAGTTCAACTTCACGAGTGTCAATGTAACCAAAACGTGTTACAAAGTTGAACCTTATATACTTCGAAGTCATGCAAAAAAAGTGTTCTATGTAGGTGACACAAAGTTAGGTGGTTACAACCAAGGAACTTTTATGAGTTAGTTAAATCGAGAAACAATAAGGATGATGCATATCAATGAGAAAAGCCAATCGGTTATGTGGATGTTGATGTGGTTGATGCTGTTAAACCATTGCATATGTAACACCCCGTCCCGGGAAAAGATTAAAAAATCCTAAATTTGACCAAGTTTGACCGTAAGTGGGCCTGTAGTTGACTTTTTTTGTGGTTTTAGTTTTGTTTTTACTATGATACCATTGCGTAGAGCTAGTTGATACAAGTTCATAGACTAGTAGCACGCTTGATTCTGAGCTAAGACCGAGAAGTTATGGTTAAAACAGTGTGAGGGGCATTTTGGTAATTTTGCTGGGCTAGACTTAAAAGAGGGAAATTAAGAAACTGCCCTTGCCTGGTTTTTTTATTTATTTCCAGAAATTTTTGGAATTTGGCCTTTTTCCCCGACGGTCCCCACCGCGGCTTCGCCAACAGCGGCTGATTTCTGGCCAAATCGGGCCAAAAATTACACGAAACTGGGAGCCAGCGGTCTCCCCTCCTCAACCAAGCCGGTGACCACCCCTGAAAATACCTCGGTGGCTGGGAAAATGGGAGAAACCCAGTGTACTTGTTTCAGCGATTGTCGGCCTCCAGCGGGAAATTGGCCAGCCCACTGCCCGGAAAAATTTGCCCACGTTGTCCTCCACCTTTCTCCACCGATTTATGGCCGTGAATCGTGGTGGATTGCCGGAAATGATGAAGAAGCCGGCGGGCCCGTTTCTCCTATGGTAGCCGGATCCTGGCGGTTTCTGGTTGCGGGGCCTGTCCTTTCCTCCTCTTTTGGACCCCCTGAGTCCGATTTCGACACCCGTTCGTCCTAAATCCTGTTCGTCTAAGCGATGCGAATTAGGAGTGCTCAGTCGCCACTTGCCGGTCATTTTTTGGCCACCACCAGCAGCGGTTGGACGAGGTAAATTCATGGTTGTGTTCTGCTCTCTTCAAGCTTCGTTTTGATATGTAATTCGCATTTCATGGCTGAGTATTTAGAATTTATCCAATTTTGAGCGGTGTTGTCAATAATTGTTAAAGTAAGAATTGTTGATGATTGGTGATATAAATATGTGTGTAATCATATTTTAGTGATTGCTTTGAAATGAACTGGTATGCTGAGATTATAGGATTTGATTATGTGATTGAACTTCATAGTTGTTAACAACGGTTGCGAAATATGTTATGCGATCGCCTTGCTGTGAATTGTAAATAATTGCTGAGAGAACTGTGGCTTGAATTTAGTTGAATTACTGTTTGATTGTTTGAAAAGCTGTAATTGTGAAGTACTAGAAATTGATTGAGAGTGATGTTTTATCATATATGTGGTTTTGTTGGGCTGTTTGGAAACTGGAATTGATTATGATCGTGTGGATGTATAAAAACATGATATAATTATGTGATTGAGACTTGCTTGGGCGAGGAATTGTGCCGCCAAGCTATGGATATAATTTTTGTTAATTTGTTTGAAAGGCTTTAATGAGATTTAAAAGTGGTTAAATAATAAGTGAGAAAGGTGAAATCAATTTACTGAGGTGATTGACAGTGGCATATTTGGTGATAATAAGCTTAAAGAACTACAGGTAGCTTGATCCCTAGCAAAAAGGGTATGTAGGCAGCTCAGTCTTCATACTGAGTCCAGCTACGAATTATATAATTATTGTATTGGTTTGACTAGGATATGTGTGCTGGTTGTTGGAATTTGTATTGGAATGTCTTCCTTGCAGGAATTGCAATTGTTTGTATTTGGGGATGTTGTTAAAACAGACGAGATGCTGCCGAAATTTTTAATAAAATTTCTGGCAGTAGAGAGTTTCTCGTTTGTTGAATTTTATTTAATAATGGCTTGGTAGGAATAAAAACTGCTTATTGGCTTAATGGAAATATTATGTCATGCAGTCAGGATCTAGGTGGGTCGGGTCCTGTCAGCATAGGACTGATATGGAGCCAACATGACATGTCCATGATGTTGACAGATCTTCAATTGAAGCTTCTAAAAATAGTGATCATGCTATGTAGTTCATGTTATATGTGTTATATCTGAAAACAGTGGTGATGTCATTTCTTGTTTATTTGTTTTATGTTTGTACTGTGTTTCTTTTTCATGCTAAGTGATGAATGTTGTATGTTGAAAATTGGTTGCTATACTAATATCCATAATTCATGTTTGGAAAAATGAAGCTAATGTAAAACAAATTTTTTTAGTAGTGATTGTCATATTGTACAATCAGAAACAAAATCATCAAACCTGCATGATACATCAACCAGCCGCGAAAGGAAACTTCCTGCGAGATCTTCACCTAGGAAAAGGCCTACATGAGAAAGAAGCAATAATTAATGGTGTTGGATCAGGTAAACCTATAACTTACATCTTGACATTTATTAACAGTAATATGGACTTATAGTAATCATTAACGATGATTGAATGCAAGTAGCTGATGCTACATGGGTGAACTTGAACAATTAGCGAACTATCCTTTTAGGGTAGGATGCCACAAATGTTTGAGATGTGGGAAGAAAAACAAGTTCGTAATCACAAAGGCCATTGTGGACCAAATTTGATGGTATGTAAATTAACGGAAAAAAATATTTGGTAAACATTTTAGAAGTCTATATATGTTTGCATGTGAGAAGGAAAAAGTTTAGCATAAGCATTAAGGACATCACCAAAAAAAGAAAAAATTATATATAATGAGGCAGCACTTACCAATCTCCCAAATAAAGTGCACCAACCCAACCATAACTTCCAGACCTTTCATAGCGAAGGTAAGATAATGAAAACTAGAAGCCAACCTTTTTTTCACATATATTATCAATCATGGTTACACATTGCATTGGCTATTTTTGATTAATGTGTCTATGCTTATAGTAATTGTACTTATTTGGCTTCTAGGCACTAATAATTGTACTTAATATGAAAATATTTGTGTTTCCCCATTGGAAATTAGGTAATGGATCCCATGGAAGAGGATATGGCTGAGTGCTACCTACTAGGAGGAGCCCGAGAACAAGGGTGTTTCAAGAAACTACAGTAAATAAAGTTGATGTAGACATTGAAAATGATGAGGATGCCCAAATGCATCACCAACATGTTTCAAATGAGGAAAAAAAAGCTAATATAGAGGATGATGCTATTAGAAATGATGAAATTGAAGGTAGGATAAAGAATATTAAACAAAGTTAACTATTTTGCTAGTATCGTAACTATCTATATTGTCAAAAACATGTGTTTGCTTTCATAGGTGCATGAAATACAGCACATCAAACTAAGAAATGTGGAAGGACTCGAGGTTTGGGAACATTAAATGAGAAAAATAGGCAAAAAAGTTAGATATCAAGATTCCACAACACATTATGAGAGCAGCAAGATCAAAATGGTAAAAAAATTTCAACTGAAATAGAAATTTTGGTGAGACACATTCCACCAAAGCATGTGGATAAGTGGAAGGATATAGATTATAAAACTTATGTCAAGCCGATGATAGAGCATCTTAAAGTATGTTTCTAAATATTTTTTATTTTGCCTTATTTTGAAAATATTACATGGATATAGATTACATGCATATATTAATAACAATATACTAACTTTTACGTGTTCAAATTTAATGACAACAAACAGTCAACTTTGAAGATGACAATCATATCAATTAAACTATAATTGCATAATTGAAACGTCTATTTAGATCTTTTTTCGATGGGCTGCACAACCACTTTTCAAAATTTGCTACGAAAGAGGAAGCATTGGCCAACCCTCAACTAAAGGTAAAAGTAGATGATTGGGTTGAGATAGTGGAATGATTAAGTTCTGAAATGTTTAGGTTAATGTTTACGCTTTCTAAACTCTAAATTAATAAGAAAGAAGCTATGTCATGCTGATTTTGTTATAAGATGCTACTCATGGGTATTAAAATTATGCATGTAAAAACAATGTGCATTTAGTTTTGGAATAATGCATTAGTTTGTTTTGAAAAAAAGTGTGCACCATAAGTAATATTCATGCTTCCTTGTATTTTACATATCCAGCATACTAAAATATGCATTTATGGATTGTCATATGTACAAAATTATGATCATTAATTATGTTACTATAATGTAAAAACAAAGAAAGAGTGATATAAAAAAAAAAAAAAAAAAGAAATCGTTCAGCACAAAGGATTAATAATTGTGGAGGAATGAAGTCCTTCGCTCAGATTCGATATGATTTGGTTTTTTTTTTCTTTTAGCAGAGAGGATATGACTTGCTATTTATTTCTATTTTTCTTGTAGCATACATTCCTTTAAAATAAATATAAAATATTTGTACTGATGAATTTTAAGTTTCATTGTAGAGATGCAGAAAGTCGACAGTTGCTGGGAAGAAAGCAACTATGGCTTTGAGGCAAAAACGAAGAACTAAAAGAAAGCCTCAAAGTGTATGAAGATTGCCATAACAATTATATGGCTTACATAAATGATGCGGGCATCATAGTGCCATATTCTACCATTGGAGCAAAAGATGATGATTTAAGCATGATGTCCAAGCAAGGGATGAAGGTGGTATTGATGCTCAGGAGTTGCGGAGACAAAACAACGTAGTTTTAAAAATAAACATCTTATAATGGCAATTTCGTAATTTTAGTTATTTTCGGATTATAATGGCAGTTTCGTAATTTAGCTATTTTCGGATTATAATGGCAGTTTTGTAATTATTGCTATTTTCGGATTATATTTATTTAGGGTTAGTTTTAAGCCTTAGGATTACTTTCCTAATTATTTTATGGTCTAGATTGATTCTTAACCTAACCCTAATCTCTATATAAAGGGGAGGTTACTAGCTTGTAAAAAAAAACTTTGATTATTGATTATTGAGAAATCTACTCTTGTTTTCAAGAAGACTTGTGTGTTCCAAGTGAGGATAGTTCTTTTTCTACTTGTTGCATTGGGAATTGATCTTCTTATCAAAGGTATTTACTTTGTGGCAAAATTCAATTTCATTCTTTGCCTTCTAATTAGTGTTGCTAGATACAATTGTTATCTAGAGGTGCTATAGGGCGGGTTTTTACCCAGGGTTTGTTCCATATCATCTTGTGTGTTGGGATTACAGTTTCTTTAAGCTTGGCGTTCCGCATCAATAAAGGAAATACAGCTAAGAATGGACTCCTCTGAAAATCAGTTGCTTACTGAAACAACTCATAATGATGAAGGTAGTTGTAAGTTAATAAAACCTTTTAATTGTTAATTCTTGTTCCAATAATGGTATGTGTTAAAATTACATTGGTTGTTTCTACTAATTTGAAGGTTCCCCTAGCCTCAGCTTTTTTTGAATATAGTATGTAGTATGGGATAAAATTTTGAGAGACCAGTTGGTTAAGGTTTTGTTAAATATCTTTTGAAGTTGATATGTGCTAACATGTTAAGTTGCACATGAGGTAGAATTTATCTTGATGCATTAGGAAATATCAAACTTTGATGTGTATCATGTGTCAAGTTAGTCACATGTTTAGGAATGGTGAATGCTTAACTATGGAAACTGCATCCCCAGAAAATTTGACAATATGTATAGAGTCCAATGGGTTTTATTTTTTCATAGCACAACATTATTAGTAGTGTTAAATAATCAAACTTCACATTTTTATTAAATTTATGCTTTGCGTATTATGTTTAATTGTTGTGGATGTATTATGACATGGTGTTGTTGTACTTACCAAATTAAATAGGAAATTGGTTATGTTGAACAATTTTTTAGTAACAAAATTCAATTCCATAACAAAATAAACATTTTATTTCAGCAATTTAGTCAGTACAATGAATTGAAATTTCGTAACTAATTACTAATGGACTGCTAAAAACTTTTATGGCTAAAATATTTTACAATTTGTAATGAATGTATTTGTGGCTACTTCAAATGAATTCAATAATTGAATTCACTTCGTGACTAATAGATGGCAAATCAATGACGAAAATAGTTTTGTGTCTAAGCTATGAATCAGTGACAAAATACTTTGTTACTGATTGAACAAGTTTGACAAAATATATTACTTCTTTAGCCACAAAATCATAAGGTTCTATCACGAATATATCATAGTTAAGTTTAGAATTTTTTCATAACTAAATGTAACACATTCAATCACGAAAAAGTGACCCATATGTAAAAATTGACATTAAGTTACTAAATGACCTTATTCTTATGGCTAAGAACCTTCAGTAACGCGGCTACTGTAACGACATTGTTAAGAACAATTTTCATAACTGATTGTGTTAAGCAATGAAAACATTGGACTCAATCACGGAATCACGTTGTTGCTGTAGGCTTAATTTCTTGTTGTGCTTGGAATATGCTTGACAAACATTGAAGATAAAAAAAAAGTATCTTTGCCAACTAGCATGCCACCTAAGCAGAAATGACTGGGATTGCCACATCATCACTCTCCAGCTAGGTATATTATTATTACCACATCACATGCCTATTGAAAAGTCTAGAATATTGCAATATAAATTCGAGTATAGGTAGATAAGGAAATAAGATTTTAATACTAAGGATATATGTATTTATTTTCTAATCTAATTGGGTGTGTGACATCATGTTGAGGGCACAAAAGACCCTTACAACCCTATATGGCTGACCACTTAGAGTATTTTTAGGGAAAATATTGATTTTTATCACGATTTTGATTAGATAATTCTTTATTACCTTATAGGATTAGAAGTGGGCTTAGCTTAGAACTTTAGAGTTTTTTTTCTTTGCCTCACAAGTATTTCTCCAGAATTCTTTTCTTATAAATATCTTACACCTCAGAGCCTTTGATATACCATTCTAGAGACAAATCTACCTCGTGCAAGGCTTCATTCAACAAAAGTCTCGAGAGTCTAGAGAGAAAGAGAGAGGAATTCAAAAACATCAATGAGAGGAGGAGGAGGAATTTTGGCCAGCCATTGGAAGAATTCAACTTTGCTTTGGATGGCATATTTTGAAGAGCCATTAAAGGAAGATCAAGATGAGATTTCAGCCATCCTTAGATTTGCTTTTTTTCTTCTTCTTCTGTTATTCATAATTTGTTTTCTTTTGAATTATTAATGGTTATTACTTTGAACATGAGTAGCTAAAAGGATATTTAATTTTTAATGCACGATGTAGGCATATTATGAATATTTAATTTTTAATACATGATTAGTTTTAATTTATACTGTTAATTAATATTTCAATGTTAATGTTAATGTTTTCATAAAAAAAAGTAAATGATTTAATATTATATTGGCTTAGGGATAAAAAAAATATAGTATTTGATGTGGGCATCGAGCGCTCTTCTAGCATGGATGTTCGTGGTGAAGACATTGTGCTACCAAGTGGACCAGTGACGCGTTCTCGAGCTAAGAAGATCAAAGCGGGAATGCTTGTACTTGTGAAAAGAATAATTGATGAAGATCGATTCAAGTATCCACATGATCCAAACACTTTTATGAGGCATAATGATGATTTAAGCATGATGTCCAAGCAATGAATGAAGGTGGTAATGCTGCTCGGGAGTTGCAAAGAAGAAACGACATAATTTTAGCTATTTCCCGATTGCAATGGCAGTTTCGTAATTTAGCTATTTTCGGATTATAATGGCAGTTTCGTAATTATTGCTAGTTCCATATTATAATGGCAGTTTTGTAATTATTTCTATTTTGGATTATATTTATTTAGTGTTAGTTTTTAGCCTTAGAATTACTTTCCTAATTATTTTATGCTCTAGATTGATTCTTAACCTAACCCTAATATCTATATAAAGGGGAGGTTACTAGCTTGTTAAAAAAAAAAAACTTTGATTATTGATTATTGAGAATTTACTCTTGTTTTCAACAAGACTTGTGTATTCCAAGTGAGGATAGTTCTTCTTCTACTTGTTGCATTGGGAATTTATCTTCTTATCAAAGGTATTTTAATTTATCTTGGCCTTGCTCTGATACCAAATGATGCGAAACCCCAAGCTTAACGAAACTATAATCCCAACACACAAGATGATATGGAACAAACCCTAGGTAAAAACCCGCCCTATAGCACCTCTAGATAACAATTGTATCTACCAACACTAATTAGAAGGCAAAGAATGAAATTGAAATACACAAGTAAATTCCCAATAAAGTAAAATACCTTTGATAAGAAGATAAATTCCCAATGCAACAAGTAGAAGAAGAACTATCCTCACTTGGAATACACAAGTCTTGTTGAAAACAATAGTAGATTCTCAATAATTTTAATCAAAGTTCGATTAAGATGCACATTCCGCCATTCAAGGGAAGAAGTGATGCCGAGGCATACTTCGAATGGGAAAAAAAGGTAGAGTTAATATTTGATTGTCACAATTACTCTGACGAGAAGAATGTTAAACTAGCTGCAGTGGAGTTCACTAACTATGCTCTAGTTTGGTGGGAGCAACTTATACAGTCAAGGAAGAGATATAGAGAAGATCCGGTCTCAACTTGGGATGAGATGAAGAGAATTATGAGGAAAAGGTTTGTACCATCCTATTACTATATAGATAGCTTCATCAAAAGTTGTAGAGACTCATACAAAGGTCTAGGTCCGTAGAGGAGTATTACGAAGAGATGGAGATGATTATGATAAAGGCCAACATTGAAGAGGATAGAGAAGCTACAATGGCAAGATTTCTAAGTGGAATGAACAAAGATATTGCCAAGGTGGTTGATCTACATCCATATGTAGAAATGGAAGAAATGGTCAACATGGCTATTAAAGTGGAAAAGCAATTGAGAAGTGAAGGGTCATCAAAAGGGTTTTCAAGCTCCAATTCAAAGTGGGGTTCCAATTCGAAGTGGAACAAGTATGACAACAATAAGAGTGAGAAGAACTTGGAGACCAAAGAGAAAATTGGAGATGTATCCAAGTTCAAGGATAAGAGTGCCAACCCAACAAGAGGTACTTTTCATCCTAACACTTCTAGTACTTCTAGACATAGGGAAATAAAAAATTTTAAATGTCTAGGGTTTGGGCATATTGCTTCTGAATGTCCAAATAAGAAAACTATGTTGATGAGGGGTAATGAAGTAATGTCGGAGTCTGAGTCCGATGAAGAAAGGCCACCATTAAATTATGATTCTAGTGAGGATGAGAATGTAGAGTATCCCGTGGTTGGAGAGTCCCTAGTAATTAGGAGGGTCTTAAATTTGAAGGTGAAGAAAGAGAGACTAGAACAAAGGGAGAATATTTTTCACACTATATGTTTTGTGGGTGGTAAAACATGTAGTTTAATCATTGATGGTGGTAGTTGTGCTAATGTTGCTAGTACTACTTTGGTTGAGAATTTGGGACTAGTATGTGAAAAACACCCTAACACTTCTAGGTTACAATGGTTGAATGATAGTGGGTAGATAAAGGTAAATAAGAGAGTGAAAGTTGCCTTTTCTATTGGAAAGTATAGTGATGAGGTTTTGTGTGATGTAGTACCTATGCAAGCGGGGCATATTTTATTGGGTAGACCATGGCAATCCGATAGGAGGACGATCCATGAAGGTTTTAAGAATAGGTATTCTTTTGAGCACAATGGAAAGAAAGTCACACTTGCACCCTTATCTCAAAAGAGGTGTATCTTGAATAATTGAAACTATCCAAAGTTTCCCATGGGGATTTGGGAAGTGAGGCAAATAAAATAATTGAGTGTAAAGAGGCCAAGAGTGAAAATAATAAAAATAAAGGCCCAATGGTGAGTGATTGCACTGGTAATAAAGAGGAAAATGCAAGAGAGAAAAGTGAGAAGAGTGAAAAGAAAGAGTTTTTATGCAAAAGAGAGAGAAATCAAGAGTGCATTCTTAGGCAACAAAGCAATATTGTTGGTGAGGTTTCGAGAGGTTTTGCTTTGTGAAACTAACCTTAACCCCGATTTGCCTAGTGTTTTTGTCTCTCTATTGCATGATTTTGATGATGTTTTCCCTAAAGAGATTTCGACTGGATTTCCGCCATTAAGAGGTATTGAGCATCAAATAGATTTTGTGCCTGGAGCAAGCATTCCAAACCAACTAGCCTATCGTAGCAATCCTGAGGAAATGAAGGAGTTACAAAGGAAAGTGGAGGAGTTGCTAGCAAAGGGTCATGTTAGGGAGAGCATGAGTCCTTGTGCTGTACCAGTCTTATTGGTACCCAATAAGGATGACACATAGAGGATGTGTGTTGATTGTCGAGCAGTGAATAAAATAACGATAAAGTATCGTTATCCCATTCCTAGGTTAGATGATATGTTTGATGAATTGCATGGTGCTTGCTTATTTACTAAGATAGATTTAAAAAGTGGATACCATCAAATTAGGATGAAGCTGTGGGATGAGTGGAAAACTGCTTTTAAAACAAAATATGGTTTATATGAATGGATGGTTATGCCTGTTGGGTTAACTAATGCTCCTAGTACATTTATGCGATTAATGAACCATGTTTTAAGGGAATTTCTAGGAAAGTTTGTGGTTGTATATTTTGATGATATTTTGATATATAACAAAAGTTAGATGACCATGTGATGCATGTTAGCCAAGTGCTAGATGTGCTTAGAAAAGAGAAATTATATGCTAACCTTAAAAAGTGCACATTTTGTATAGATAGGCTTGTTTTTCTTGGTTTTGTTTTCGAGTGCACAGGGTGTTGAAGTAGATGAAGAGAAGATCAAGGCTATCAATGAATGGCCTACACCTAAGAACGTGTCTGAGGTAAGAAGTTTTCATGGTTTAGCTGGATTTTATAGAAGGTTTGTGAAGGACTTTTCTACCATAGCTGCTCCTTTAAATGAGATTGTCAAAAAGTAGGTAGGTTTTAAATGGGGTAAGGAACAAGAACATGCATTTCAAACTTTAAAAGATAAGTTATGTTCTACTCCTATTCTTGTTCTACCTAATTTTGATAAGATGTTTGAGGTTGAATGTGATGCTTCTAGGATTGGTATAGGTGATGTTTTGATGCAGGAAAAACGTCACATTGCATACTTTAGTGAGAAGCTAAATGGAGCTCAACTCAAGTACTCGACGTATGACAAGGAGTTGTATGACAAGGAGGTGTGGCAAAATTACTTGCTACCAAGGGAGTTCGTGATTCATACGATCATGAGTCTTTCAAACACATCAAGGGACAAGGAAAGCTCAACAAGAGGCATGCAAAGTGGGTTGAGTTCATAGAGACTTTTCCATATGTGATATGCTACAAGCAAGGTAAGGATAATGTAGTAGCTGATGCATTATCTCGAAGGTATGTTCTCATAACTACATTAACTTCTAAATGTTAGGTTTTGAGCAATTGAAAGACATGTACCCAAGTAATTCTGATTTTAAGGATATTTATGCTGCATGTGAACAAGGTGCATTTAATAAGTTCTATAGACATGATGGTTTTCTGTTTCATGGTTCAAGAATTTGTGTGCTTAATTGCTCTATTAGATAATTACTTGTTAGAGAATCACATAGTTGTGGTTTAATGGGTCATTTGGGTGTGCACAAGACTTTAGATGTTTTAGTTGAACACT
Source organism: Ochetophila trinervis (assembly GCA_003254975.1). Taxonomy (NCBI): domain Eukaryota; kingdom Viridiplantae; phylum Streptophyta; class Magnoliopsida; order Rosales; family Rhamnaceae; genus Ochetophila; species Ochetophila trinervis. The sequence continues at coordinate 21,544 of QANX01006182.1, read as the reverse complement.
TTTATTGGCCACATATGAAAAAGGATGTTCAATGAATTTGTTCTTAATGTATTGCATGTAGACAGGCCAAGTCTAAGTCTATGCCACGTGGGTTATATACACCTTTGCCTATTCCTAATGAGCCTTGGGTTGATATATCCATGGATTTTGTCCTTGGGTTACCTAGAACTAGTAATGGTAGGGATAGCATATTTGTGGTTGTTGATAGATTTTCTAAGATGGCACACTTTATTGCATGTCATAAGACTGATGATGCTACAAATATTGCTGACTTGTTCTTTAGAGAGGTTGTAAGATTGCATGGAGTGCCTAGAACTATTATGTCTGATAGGGATGTGAAATTTTTGAGTCACTTTTGGAGAGTTTTGTGGGGTAAGTTAGATACTAAATTGTTGTATTCTACTACTTGTCATCCACAAACCGATGGTCAAACGGAGGTGGTTAATAGGACTCTAGGTACTTTGCTTTGAGCTATTGTTGGTAAGAATTTGAAAACTTGGGAAGATTGTTTACCTTTTATTGAATTTGCATATAATAGAACTATTCATTCTTCTATAGGTTTTTCACCATTTGAGATTGTGTATGGTTTTAATCCTTTGACTATGTAGGATTTGATGCCTTTACTTTTGAGTGAAATTGCTAGCTTAGATGGACTAAAAAAGGTGGATTTGGTTAAGACTATACATGAGAATACGAGGTTGCAAATTGAGAAGCGTAACCGTCTAACTGCTCAAAAAGCAAATAAGGGGTGAAAGTAAGTGATATTTGAACCAAGAGATTGGGTTTGGGTACACATGAGGAAGGAAAGGTTTACTAACCAAAGGAAGTCTAAGTTGGATGCTAGAGGCGATGGACATTTTCAACTTCTCGAGATGATCAATGACAATGCATACAAGATTGATCTTCCAGGTGAGTATAATGTGTCCGCATCATTCAATGTTGCTGATCTTTCTCCTTTTGACATGGATGCAAATTCGAGGACGAATCATTTTGAGGAGAGAGGGAATGATGTGGGCATCGAGCGCTTTTCTAGCATGGATGTTCGAGGTGAAGACACTGTGCTACCAAGTGGACCAATGACGCATTCTCGAGCTAAGAAAATCAAAGCGGGAATGCTTGGACTTGTGAAGAGAATAATTGATGAAGATCGATTCAAGTATCCACATGATCCAAACACTTTTATGAGGCATAATGATGATTTAAGCATGATGTCCAAGCAATGAATGAAGGTGGTAATGCTGCTCGGGAGTTGCAAAGAAGAAACGACATAATTTTAGCTATTTTCGGATTGCAATGGCAGTTTCGTAATTTAGCTATTTTCGGATTATTATGGCAGTTTCGTAATTATTGCTAGTTCCATATTATAATGGCAGTTTTGTAATTATTGCTATTTTCGGATTATATTTTTTTAGGGTTAGTTTTAAGCCTTAGGATTACTTTCCTAATTATTTTATGGTCTAGATTGATTCTTAACCTAACCTTAATATCTATATAAATGGGAGGTTACTAGCTTGTTAAAAAAAAAAACTTTGATTATTGATTATTGAGAATCTACTCTTGTTTTCAAGAAGACTTGTGTGTTGCAAGTGAAGATAGTTGTTCTTCTACTTGTTGCATTGGGAATTGATCTTCTTATCAAAGGTATTTACTTTGTGGCTAATTTCAATTTCATTCTTTGCCTTCTAATTAGTGTTGCTAGATACAATTGTTATCTAGAGGTGCTATAGGGCGGGTTTTTACCTAGAGTTTGTTCTATATCATCTTGTGTGTTAGGATTACAATTTCTTTAAGCTTGGGGTTCCGCATCACATGGCAAATATAAGTGGCTTTTATTGGCATATCATTAATGTTTCCTTGCTTTTATAGTAACTTCAATTTATTAACATATTTTTTAATTTTTATATGTACACTATAGTGGAGATGGCTCATGAAATGGTGGATGTTGTTCTTAGAGGCCGAAAACAAGTAATATATCATTCATGGCCTCAATGTCATGAACAAGTTAATGGATCAAAGGGGAATATATACAAGTCATATTCGTCAATAAAAGAAGCTGAGAGGGAGTACTTCCAATACATTCACCATGCAATTTGCACGAAGATATTGCTTCAGAAATATGTCCTAAATCAAATGATTTGGCCCACCTATCTTATAATATATGGAAGATTGTCGATATTTGTTGCACAGTAGGAGTAGCTATAACTGGTGTAATATAAATTAATGGATGATATGTGGTAGAGCCAAAAACAATACATAAATGAGTGTAATAAATTTTAGCAATCTCGAAACTCTACCTTGGTTGAAACATAGTTGTTTAGAAAAGTTTAGGAATTTCATCCTTCAATTCATCAGGAAATTGATTTGGGCTCGTATTAGCAATGTAATGCATTGAGAAAGCTGGCACAAGTTGCAAGTATGAGCCAAATTTATTTTTTGATGACTTAGATGATGAGTTTTTAAACTAGTCTACAAAACTATGTTTCCAGCAAGTTAGGCTTTATAGGCTGAAGTAAATACTATTTCACATTACTATAATATATCCTCAATATTTGAACAATTAGAATGCCAAAAAAAAATGCGTTGCCTTATGCCTTAAAATCTATGCACTATGTATTTGGAGTTTTATTGCATTGAATCCGTAATAATTTTTGTATATAATTTGTTAAAAAAAAATTATTTGATAGTGATTAAACTTTCCCGTTGCATAAATTTACTTTTTGTGCATTCTTATTGGAGACATAACATTTGTGGTTTACAAATAGAAACAATAAAAGGGTAACCTTTATATTCAATAAATTATGGTGCATGTTCTCTATAAAAACCAACACAAACCACTCAAAAACAAGGCTATATGTAACATTGCACATAGTAAATTATTAGCTTCTTAGCGAGGACCACTGGATCTTTCTTCGAGATTGAAACTTTTTTCCATTAAGTCAAACACAACTTTTACCTATAGAAATATGGGGCCTTAGCTGTTTATGACACTTGAAAACTCTAAAGTGAGAGGAGAGATGAAATAGGCAAGCTAATAAGATTACTTGTGAAGGCTTGATGATAATCTTGTAAGCATAGCTAGCTGATTACAATACATGATCCATGAATGATATGAAATTATTAAACGTTCTTCCATAGATAATTGAAGCACTAATGATCTAATATTTTCAATTCTCAAATCTGAAATTAACTTGTGAGAATTACATTCTTTCCTACCATTCTCAGCCATGGTCCTTAACCTGTAAGAACTTTCCATAGCAAGTTTTTTTCTCTCCTTTAATTGTCCATTCTAAGAAGTTAGTCAATTGCTATTAATTGGATATAACAAATTATTTTAGTTTATTATTTTTAAATTTATTTTTTTGATACTGATTAAATTTTTTCCTTGCATAATTTACTCTTACTTATTATATTGGATAGAATCAGTATTGAATATCAATACAATTTTTGAGGGGTCGACTTTGACTTCACACTACTATAAATTTTAATAAATTTAGTTAATTAATTTCTAATAAATTTATTCATATTACATAAATATTGTCTGTAATGCATAATAAAAGTGTTGAGGAAAACATTTTGGTCCATATTCAATAATATTATTTTTATTTGTAACATTTGTTTATAAAATTTCTGCCATACTTAGTAATATTTTTCCATAAGGTGTTACATTGTCTACATTATACATAGTGAGTAAAATTATTTATATTAGACATTATTTATCCATATTGAGTAATATCAATCCAAAATGAGTAATATGTTCATTTACGAGTAATATTGTTCATTACAGGAAATATTAGCCTATAACTGGTAACTATTATCCATTTTCAGTAATATTATCAATTTTTGTAATATTTGTCCACAATACATAACTTTCTTCGATAAGTAGTAATAATTTTTCATAAGGTGTATCATTGTCTTTCTTGTACGTACTAAGTAAAATTGTCCATATTAGACAACATTTATCCATATTGAGTAACATCAATCTAAAATGAGTAATATGTTCATTTACGAGTAATATTGTTCATAACATGTAATATTAGCCCATAAATGGTAACTATTGTTCTATTTTCAGTAATATTGTCATCTTTTATAATATTTATCTATAATACATAACTTTCTTCCATTATTAGTAATAATTTTTGTAAAGTGTAATATTGTATTTCTTGTCCATACTGATTAAAATTGTTCATATTAGGCAATATTTATCCATATTGAATAATATCAATCTAAAATGAGTAATATATTCATTTACGAGTAATATTGTCTATAATAGGTAATATTAATCCATAACTGATAACTATTGTTGTCTTCGTTTTTAATATTTGCCAACAATACGTAACATTCTTCTATACTTAGTAATATTTTTTCTACAAGGTTTAACATTGTCTTTCTTGTCCATGCTGAGGAAACTTGTTCATATTAGACAAAATTTATCCATATTGAGTAATATCAATCCAAAATGAGTAATATGTTCATTTATGAGTAATATTGTCCATAATATGTAATCTTAGTCCATAATTTGTAATTATTGGTCCATATTCAATAATATTATCATTTTTTTTCTATATTGAATAGTATTGTTCATATTCGGTAATACTAATCAATAATATATATAATATTTATCCATCAAGGATAATATATTTGTTTTCATGTAATATTGTCTATTATGTGTAGTATATGTCCATTAAATGTAATATTTATCCATAACTTGTATATTGTCCAAATTAGTAATAGTGTCCATCTTATGTAAGATTTGTCCATAAATTGTAATATGGATGCATAATCCAATAATATTTTGAAAAACATTAAACAAATATAAAATATTAATTTTGTCATGCATTAGGTTCCTAACCATCCATTCATTAAAAATCATGCAAATTATTTTTTGGATTTGTGTAACATCCTAAAACTTAAGTAGTGATTAGCAAAGTAATTAGAGTTAATTATGTTCAATAATTGAATTAATAACACTAATGGTGGTATAAGAAAAATAATTATTAGTAAAATAATATTGGTAGTTTTAAAAGTTTAACATAAAAGGAATAAAAATTTAGAAATTAAAATTTGTGGATTAGTGTTTTAATTATAGTTAGTGTAAAAAGAAAACAAAAATAAATAAAAATAAAAATGAGAGTAAAAATAAAAATGAGAAAATAAAATAAAATAAAATAGAAATGACAAATGACAATTTTTCCCTTGGAGTTAAGTGGAATTGTGAGTGGAATAAAGGGCAATTTTGGAAAGGGGGGAATATGAATATATAGCCTTCTACTTCCATGTACGTGCAGAACTCCATTTTTCTTTCCTCCATTGTTGAGCGAGTGAAGCTAGTGAGAGAAAAACTTTAATCCACTTCAAATCTTCTCCAAATCAACCTTAGAAATAGTTTACCCATAGGTTTCGGGCCTTTTAAACACTCTGATGAGGTTTATTTTAACCAAAAGTCACTCTAGGTGTGAGTTTTGGGGGTTTAACCGAATTTTCTTCTCTCTAGAAATTGAGAGATTCCGGCCACCTTTCGCCTGAATATTTGTACCAAAAACTTCATTTCTCACTCATTTACAAAACCCAAGTGTTGGAATTGAAGATTAGTGAGATAGGTTAGAAATTTGACAAAAGGATACAAAGGAGATTTTTAGATTTCTGGAGAAATTGTGAAATTTTTGGCTCCAATTGAAGGTAAATCATGTTTCCTACGCTTAATTACATTGTATAATGATAAGCATTGTAGTATAGAGTTGGAGAATGGAAATTAGTGAAATTTGTGAGTGTTTGGAATGTGTTTTGATGAAGTTATGATGATAGATTAGGAATTGTGATTGTAGTTAATGTAATAAATTATAATTAAGAGATATAGAGGAATTGTGAAGGTTGATTTTATATTTGGTTAAGAGATAGTAATTTTAATTGAAAAATTTAAGTGGATGATGATATAAATTTAGTTAGAAATTTAATTGTAATGAAAGTTAAGAATAAAAATTTATGTATTAACATCTAAAAATCATTTGGGTAAAAATATAATTAATAAACTTATGTTATTAGGGAAAAAATTGCATAAATATGAAAATAAGTAATAAAAATGGGGTTTTATTTTACATTACGGTAATAAAATATTTGGTAATATTATTTTATTGTATTACTAGAGGAATGAACTACTCCGGTCGAACGATAAGGAGCAACTAACGATGGATAGACGTCAACGCGGCGTTTCTGTGAGTGGAAACACACACACACACATATATATATATATATATATATATATGTAAATGCATGAATATATACATATATTTTATGGTTTGGCAATATATTCAAAGATTATATGATTAAGAAATATATTTTGTGATTAAATAATTTTTACAAGTATATATATATTACTTTGTTATTTCCTTTGGAATAAATACATACATATTTATACATGTGTTTAAAAGAATGCTTTAATTATGAATTTAAAGTAAATATTTTATGAATGTGATTATTTTGTGTGAATTCATAAATGCATGATATGTATGTTGGTGACTACTTGGGCCATGAGTATGCTGCCGAGTAGGGTTTAACAAGGTTGGTGACTACTTAGGCGATGATTATGCTGCCGGGTAGGGAGGTTTGACATTAGATATGGTTGATAACTACTTAGGCGATGTGATAGCCGCCAAGTAGGGAGATTATTTATACTTGGGCGATGGTTTATATCGCCATATTATTTATGCTTGTGCGATGGGTTATGCCGCCAAACTGAGATTATGAAGTGCATACATGTGTGTGAATATATGAAGGGACAATGGTTTTCACAGAAATGGTTATTATCTGCTCGGTATATGATGATTTGTTCACATATATGTCTGTAGCTTTTCACTGGGGATTTAATGATTAGCTTACCCGCCCGGTATATATATGATGTATTCGTATATATATGTTCTGTGGCTTTTCACTGAATGTCCATCATATATTTTGTTGCATTGATTGTGTGTGCTGTTTTAATATTTCAAGACATTTGGACATAAACAAATATATTAATTATATTAAAATATATAAATATAAATATTTGGAAATTTGGAAGATGAACTACTTTCAAAAGAGTTTGCATGCATAAACTAATTTTTATATATATGTTATGTATGTAAGAAAATATTATTTTCCTATTTAGTTTCTACACACTGAATATACAAATACTCACCCCACCTTTAAATTCTAAAAATATTTCAAGTAGATTCTTGGATCCTTAGCTTTGCTACTATTATTAGTAAGCGCCGGAGCAGCAAGTTAGATATAGTAGTAGTGAAATTAGATTATACTAGTTTCCTGTCTAGTTGTGTATTAAATGGTAGTATGATAGAAATATATTATGTATTACAAATTTTATAATTATATTATGGAGATTATATATATGGGTGTATTGCTGTGAGTTTACTGAATTATAGTAGACTTTGCTGAACTATAATGTTATAGAATTATTGTTTTGGACATGCAGGTACATGTAAATAATTTAGAAAATATTATAATTACAGACCAAATTCTGTTGAAGTTTTTATTAAATTTTCTAGTATCTACGAATTTGGATTGTGGAATTATAATTATAAGGATTGTGACTACTTAAAAACTTAATCAACATGATTAAGTTATGCAGGCAAAACTTTAGTAGTACAGATCCTATCAATTTGGTCTACCAGTTTCATGTCCGCTCCAATATTTCTTCTCCATTTTCTTAACCAAGGCAACCGGTTATAACCGATTTTAATTTTTTCTTTTGAATTTACCATGTCACGTATTACTCATTGGTCTGGATTACCAGCAATGAAACTTTTGATGAGTTTCATTTGAGAAATTCTCAAACTTTAAAAGGCACCATGCAGGCCCTTTAAGTGGTCACAAGTCACATCAAAATCCAACCTATACTTATCGTCTAGCTAGTACCCTTTGCCCCATGCTTTTTTTCCATGCGGGAAAAAGACTACAATGCAGCTCTTTTGTATTTTTTATTTAAAATTTAATTATAAAATTTTAAAAATTATTATTCTATTATAAATAAATATTATTTTATTATAAAAAATAATATTAGTCTATAATAGAATAATATTGTTATATCTATAAAATTATAACGGAGTATTATTTATTCATAATTTATTAATATTTTTCATAACTAAATTATATTTTTTACAGTTTTAATAGTATAGCCGGATTACAATGTAAAATTTTCCCACGTTGAATTTGCACCGAATGGTATAATCCCTCTCTTTTTATACTACCTGCCCTCAGTTGGAGTGTACACTAGTAGGTTATTATTTACACAGATTTTTTCCTTCTTTTTTTGAAAAAAAAATTAAATACATTTAATTTCTTTGAGCTACTGTATATTTTACACAACATTCATAAATATTAAAAGGTATCATATATATTCCACCCTTAATTATTGTGCTTTTTTTATTACTATCATTTTCGTCTAACTTTTTAATTTTATTTATTAATTTTTGGTAAATTTAGACATATATACCCGTTAAAAATGAAATAAAATAAAATAAAACAGGACATTGGTTTTATATAATTAATTTCATAAATTGTATCTGTTGAAAATGCATAATTACGTTAAAGTGTATTTGGGAGGTAATATGACCTTTTTTTGTAGTTTGGGAAGTAAATTTTAATAATCCTTTAACAATTTGGGAGATTACGTGTATTTAATCCAAAAATAATAAATAAAATTGAAAGATCTGGCAACTGTAAGACTTCATTTGTAGAAGTTGAAAGATCTAATTTGTCCCTATCAATAAGAGTAAAGAGAAACATCACCAAGAATGAAATGGACCAGGGTATATATAATTCAACTTGCTAACAAACAAAATGTAGAGCTTTTTAGATTCAAATTTCTCCAGGGTATATATAATTAAATGTTGTTTTAATACACTTTAATACTTTTTAAAATTGAATTTGTTTACCTATAAGTTCTTACAATTAATTTGTGCAATTGACATCCTCTAATTTAAAAAAAAATTACATATTTGTCCAATTTAGTTAAAATTAACAGATTCCATCAATTTAGAGATTTTTTTATTGTACCAAAAATTAAAAAAATTAAAACAGAAAAGAAAATTTGAAATTCATTTATGATTTTTATTTTTTATTTTTATTTTTTATAATTTTCTGTACAATTAAAAATGAAAAAATAAATTTTGAGAGTCACTTGCTATGCACGTGACTGCTAAGTTGACGGAATCTATTAATTTTAACTAAATTAAACAAATATATAATTTTTTTCAGAACCAATTGTACAAATTAATTGTACAAATCTCTATGTTTACAAATTTAATTTTTGAAATTATTAAAATGCATTTAGACCAATTAATATTTGTGTTGATTTATTAAAAACCATTCTTCTATCTTGATTTAACTTGGATCCAAAACATATTGTAGCACATCATAACAAAATCTTCCCAATAAAAAAGGAACAAAAAAAACTAATAAGACTCAATCATAAATATTTCGAATTAGAGTTGGTTAGACTCAAGTGAACCCCTTTATAATTTAACAGAGAGTTCATAGCATGAATGTCCTATTTTTATGTAATTTTTTTCTATAATATATAATTTTTGTCCATAATGTATAATTTTTATCTATAATGAATAATTTTTGTCCATAATGTATAATTTTGTATTCATATTATGTAATTTTTTATTATAATGAGTAATTTTTATTTATAATAAATCATTTTTATTCATAATATATAATTTTTATTCATAATGTATAATTTTTCTATCATATCATATTATTTTTTTGAAGAATTTCCATGAACCTCCTCAAACAAATAAATTGGCTTTAAAATTTCCCAAAATAGCAAAGTAGTCAATTTTCTCACAGTGGAAGCCAAATGCCTTATTAAACCAAAAAGGGTACCAAGTAAACTTTATTATCAAGGCAGCTGGCACCAACAAGTTTTTTTTTTTTTTTTTAGCATTGACAACTAGGCTGAGTGATATCCAGCTATAGTACTAGTCTTTTTTTTTTTTTTTTTTTTTGGTAAAAACTGTAGTACTACTAGTCCTTTGTTCGGCCAAGAACATGTTATATTTCGCATATATGGTACTTTTTTTTTCTTTTTCTTTTTTTATATATGTCTAAAGAGAAGAATGATTATTTGAGGTGAGGCGTACAATTATGCTTTACCTATAAATTTAGTTCAATTTTCTGCCTTTACACCTTGAGGTAAACTTAGAGGGTCCAAATCTTTACTCATTGTGCTTGCCTCTCTTTTAGGATTGAGCTTTTCAGGCTTTTGAGTTCAACAACATGTATATTGGGAACAGACAATTGTGGGGTATTATGGACATAGCATCATGTTAGGAGGACTACCGAGCATGTTGCTTACTTACTTGACTCTCCCCTGTAGACCTTTTTTATTATTTGAGATTTTTCTACCTATACTCATTTCACTAATAAATTAACTATTTATGTCGTTGATAAACATAAAAATTTATTATTTTTATGCCATATTTTATATTAAATTTTAGTAAGTTTTGAATTAATTGTTAATGAAAAGTATTGAATTATTATATTTTTCTATTTTCAAAGAAAAAATGGCAAATGCTGGAATTTACTATATTTCTATACAATTTTTACTGATAAAATTTTATCTAGAGCTACACATGGAGGTTTTGTGCAATTCTAGTTGCAAATGATTCTTGATTCATTAAGCTTCAATTTTGTAAACATTCATTTCAATTGGATTGGTCAATCAATATCACTTTGATTTACAATATCAACATTTTCAACATTTGCTGCAGACTTACACTCTCTTAGAGAAATTAAAATTTGAGTGCCTTTCCGATGTCCAAATTGAAGATATTCTTGGAAAGCTAAGACATAAACCTACATTTTCAACTAGAATCAGTAAATTCAGAGTTCATTTAATCATCCAAAGTGTTCTTGAAATATGCTTATGGACATTGAAGATATAAAAAAAAAAAAAAAAAAGTCTCTTTGCCTACCAGGATGACACCTACGCATGGACTGCCACATCATCACACTTCAGCCACGTGTACAAGTATTGCCACATCATATGCCACATGGGAGGTCATATTATTCTAATTATATTAATTGGAATAATATTTAGGAAAATGAATTAGAATTAGAGTTAAATTGGATTCCTAAAAAGATATGAAATGTTTATTTATCTTAGTGTGAATGTGAGACATCAAATGACCTAAACTACCCTAGAGGGTCGGCCATATTGAGGTATTATAGGAGTTTATGATTGTGATAATATATTATCTCCTATTATATTGGAATAATATCTAGGGTTAAAGAATAACTTTAAAGTTTTTCCTAGGTTAAGCTTTTCTTATAAATACCATGCATTTTGAAACATTATAAGATACTTTTACCATCATTCATTCACTGTTCACTCCTCACCAGCCCTCACGGCTGAACAACCATTCCACCATATTCACGGCAATAAGGTTAGAGTTCTAGATTTTTATTTCAATTTTTAAAGGTTTATACGTAGAAGAATTTGGCTACACTAAGTCTTGATCAAGGGAGAATTTTGGCCAGCACTTGTGGATTATCTCAACATTGTTCTTAAGGCAGATTTTTGAGAAGCAAAGAGAAGGAAGATTGGAGATCAAATTCGGCAGCCATCAACTATTTGATTTGTTACTCTATTCTTAATTTCTCTTGTTATTTCATTTATGTTTTCTTTAGAATATTTTATGGCTATTATTGAGAACATGTGTAACTATCTCTCTATAAGGATTATGATGTAGCCCTATTATAACTGTTTAGTTTTTAATGCATATTTGAGTTTGTATTTATGATTAATATTGTAGTTCTTAATACTTCCATGAAAAGGTGGATATATCAAGTATTATATTGGCTTAGGAATAAGGGATATAATATGGATAGACAATGAAATACATTGTTATACGAATATTGCATGCCTTAGTGACAACTTTGACAAGAACTTATTGTGTTTGCATGTCTTATGGCTTAAATTTCGTTATTTAGATTAGGAATAATTAAATACCTTGTAATTTCTATATTAGAATGCATTGAGGAATTAATTTCTAGTCACTTGTGGTCGATGGGGTTAACCTTATGAATCTATCGTGCATTAGGGCTAAATAAGAATAATAGTGGTGATGTCATAATCTTTGTTTCATCAAATCCTTGAATTTCTTACTCGCTGCCTTGTTTCACTTTTATAATTGCTTTCTTTATTTGCTTTGCTACTTAAACATCAATCATTCAACCAAACAAACAAATCTCGTTTACTTTTATTAATTCAACTAATAATTAATTTATTTTTAGAATTAGAGACATTATTCCATGTAGGATTGATATCGATTTTCTCAAAAAATATCAGTTTATTATTTATTGATTTGTGCACTTGCGAGTTATCAATTTTAACCACAACAGTTGTACTCCTAAGCTTGGCTCTATAGTAAAATCACTGAGAGTACACTTTCAGGTTAGAAGTTCAAACTTCCATAGTCAGAAAACTCCCCATCCCACAATTTGTAATAAAAAATATAAATATATATATCAACGCCCACCATTTTTTATTTAGCTATTTATACTCACCACATCATCAGTCCCAAATCTAAAATACCTATTATACTCACGTTTTAAAAAAAATTAAAAAAATACAAAAATAAAAATTCCATCTTTCACGTTCCTCTATATTCTCCTTCTTCTTTCCTATATTCTCACCGATAACAATGGCACGGGTTAAGAAAACATCCAACAAAGATAAAGAATAGATGAAGATGGCAAAAAAAATCACCGTGATTAAATCCCTAGTGAAGAAACCCACCGTGCAAAAACTATCCCCGAAGAAGAAATTCACCATGCAAAAACTACCCACGAAGAAGAAATTCACTGTGAGCAAACCACCTAAGAAGAAACCTATCACCAAGGAAATAATTGTCCGCATAATACACTAAATTTTATTGAAATGAAAAAATGAAAGAAAATTAAAAAAAAAAAAAAAAAGGGAAGTTTAAGAAAACAATACCTACCCTCACCCAACATTGGGCTGTTTGTGCAATTTTTTGACAGTTTGTGAAATGGTTGGGAGGAGTTTAGTATGCCATACTGTCCTAATTAGGGGTGGGTTTGGATAGTAGGGAAGGCTACAAGGCAGTAAAAAATTGCCTGGTAGGAAACCCAATCAGCCTCACACTGCCTTTACATTGGGCGATATGACATAAAGTAAAGCAGTGTGAACTCCTCTCAAACATTGCACACACCATCCAATTTTTGGGCGAAACAAATACTGTCATCTTCAACTTCCATTTTCTCTTCTTCTTCTTTTTCTTATTATCCTTCATTTTTTTCATTTAAAAAAAATACACAATATTTAAACACATTAATATACACTTTAACAATATTATTTTAACAAAAAATAAATAAATAATTTTAGTGGGTGTTAGAGTTGGACTTGATGTTGTAAAAACTTTTAAAAAGCTTGAAATTAAAGTCCAAAGCTTGAAAAAAATTGATTTTATTAATCGAGTAGTGTTTCAAAGTAGCCAATACAAAAAGAAAATTCAAGAGAAAAGCAATGGAAAATTAACAAAAGCGAAGAAGAATTAACGGGGTTACGAAAAATAGTAAAAACGTAGTAGATAACATCAAAAATTTGATGTTGTAAAAACTTTTAAAAAGCTTGAAATTAAAGTTCAAAGGTTGAAAAAAATTGATTTTATTAATCGAGTAGTGTTTCAAAATAGCCAATACAAAAAAAAAATAAAGAAAAACAACAAAAGATTATCAAAAAGGAAGAAGAATTGATGGGGTTATTAAAAATGATAAAAAAAGTAGTAGATAGGGATAAAAATAATGGAGTAAATTAGATAAAATAGATTTAAAAATTGTGACGTAGTAAACATAAATAACTAAAAAAATCTAATATTTATTAATAATTATGTTTGTAATGAAATGGGCATCCATATAAAAATTTATTTATTAGTTTTCCATCTCTATCAAAAGGTGTTCATCAATTCAAAGTTGGGCTATATATAAGATATCCAGTGTACCACTTCCAACTTCGTTTTTAAAGCCCAAAAATCTATTTCATTTTCTTCATCAGCAACCGCATTCAATTTCCTTTGACTTCGTTTGCCCACCCAAAGTATTAGTTCACATATTTCTTTCTCATTTAATACTTTTCTTTTTCTTTTTCTTTTTCTTCTTCTACTACGTGACCAATTACTTTGTCCGGAATGTGCATAACGGATTAAATAACTATTTATATTGCATTTTGTTAGACAAACATTTTCCTATCATTACATTTTGACGGTTTTATCATTAGAACCTTTTTTATTTGTTCTTAAATTGTTTATAAGATTTAAATTAAATTATATTGAATTGTATAAATATAATTAAAAACTGAAATTCTATAATGGCAGGATTTAAAGTAAACAACTAATACATTGTCGATAATATGGACAGAAGTCGTCTTGATAAATTTTCTATGAAAACGGTCTTGGTTTGATAATTTTTATTTGCGTGGGTTTTTGATCCTTTGTATATTTAAAGATATTTCTAGTGCAATAATTTCAAGTATCCCAACATGTAGCATTGTGGTCGAGTTGGATTACTTTTTATTTTGTCATTTGTAATAGTTTTGAACCTCGCTCCTTTCATTGCAAGAAGGCTGCCCAACTCAAACAATAAATTCTCAATAATTTGGTAAATAATATAGTTTTCTAATGGACGCACGCTAGAAAAAAAAAAAAAAAAAAACCTTCAACTCCGTTGTATGAAATATTGATATATAATCAAAACCTGAAGATCCCTCTCACATGGCAATATAGGAATTTAATGGAGCCTTTAAATTCAAAATTAGTAACCACGCTGTCAAATGGGTCACCGCCTTAAATTTCGGTCACAAAAGACTTTCACTTTCACACGCACACTGGCATGCAAATACCTACCATACGCTTCATTAAATAAATCTGGCTTCTTGGCCGTACCGAAAATATAGGTTTACAATCTACAATTTACAAGGCCACCCAAAAATCCCACTCTGCGCCAAAGAACCAGGTTACAAGCATGGGTCCACCTATAATACAACCATATAAAAATGATTATATTATAATTATTATTTATAAATAAAATAATATTGTCCATAAATAAAATAATATTATCCACAAATAAAATAACATTGTCCACAAATAAAGTAACATATTAATATTACTTCATTAAAAATTTTGTTACTTCATTTATGGATAATATTACTTGATTATGAATTTTGGTAATATTATTTTATTTTATAGATAATGTTACTTCATTTATAGATAATATTAAGTCATTTATAAACAATATTACGTCATTTATAGATAATAATTATAGTACAACCATTTTTACATAGTTATATTATAGAATATCCATCAAGTCATACACAGTAACAGATATCAAACTTCGTCCATAATGCTTTCTTTATTTCAGGACCCAATATGCACAGAAAATCAAGCATACCATGACTTTTCTAGAAAATGTATTATATGTAAGAAGTACATCATATAATCTTTATCGCTTATCGCTCTCAATTATCACCTGGGCATTATTATATTTAGATCTGGTAATATTTCATGTTATTTTGCTCGTGCTAAATTATTTTATTTAAATTTAATTTGATAAATTTTCATACTAAAATATAAAAATTTAAATTTATTCATTAAATTATTATGTAATATGTTATCTAATAAGTTAATATAATAAATTTAATTATAAATTATTATTTTAAAAAAATACTTATTAATAGTTCATAACTAATACAATAAGATAATAAAACATACATGTAAATGATATAATACTAATTATTTTATAAACCAATACTAAAAAGCTAAAAAATATATATTAATACATGTTAAAAAATAACAAACACAGTATGTTATGTTAAATGTAGCAAAATAAAAAGAATCACGATGTATCACAATATCTCCATTATAAATATAGCAAAAGAAGACAGAGATACAAAAATGAAAATGCAAAATCAATTGTGTTCAAATAACAACATTGGAATGGCAAAAAAATAGAGCAACCATATGGAAATGAAAGCTTCAACACAAATATACAAGTGTATATATATATATATATATATATATAAAAGATCCAATTCAGATAGAGGATACTGATATAAATAATAATCACAAAATTTTATAGCTAAAGTTTTTCCACAACATTTTGCACTAAAATTTTAATTTTTTTTCATAGAATTCTGTGTGTGGTCTAACCCACGGACAAAAAAAAAATAAATATGCAAAAGACAACAATCAAATAGTTTCACGATACATCTATCTACTATCATTCCCACAAAGTTTAAAACTTATTAATGAACCATAATAGCATAATCATACAATTTGCAAAAACTCTATATAAAAAATAAAGATTAATATTTAACTATAAAATATTTTATATATATAGGTGAGTAAATAATCATAAATCACGAATATGCTCTCCTTTTTAAATTTTTCTATTTCAACTTATAAATCAAACTTAACATTTGTTGTCAAACAGATTTTTATGAATAAACCTATTAACAAAACAGGTTTTTTACAGGTTGATCCATAACCAACTCAACCTGTTATATACAAATACAAACCCTTAAAAAATGGTTAAGTTGGAATTTGCCATATCTAATTATACTATTATAAAATAAAATATGCTGATTTTACATAAATAGATTATCAATAATATGTAATACCACATCATCCATATACCATTAATCCTTCTCTTTTAGCTTTTCTCTCTCATTCATTCATATTATCGAAGCCAATGAGTCTAAAATTCACATTTCCCATAACGTGAGCGATTCATGTACAAGGTATTACGAATAGCTAATTAGATAGTTTGTCAAAAATCTGTCAAATATAATGGTTTTTGTCCCATTAATTTTTCCTCTTCCTATTCATGTTTGACCAATTATTAAATCACACCTTATTTTTTTTTTTTTAGGTTTTTTTAAAAATAAATTGAAATTCAATAACTGCTTCGATGGATAATAAAAAAGACAAATATCTGTGTATAAAGAATATGCGCCTTCCTATAGTTCAAAGTTATAGTATTTTCTCGCGCACTAATCTGAGCCTCAATTTGACTAAAATAAAATTAAAAAAAGGCTGATTCTGATAACAAATTAATATAACAGTCTAATTGGATTATTGTACAAAATGAGTAAATAATTCTAATTGCAAAGAAAATACTGTTCATCAAATAAAGACGATCCATTTAGACTGTAAAAATTGACGAGATGTGATTGCATAATAGAGATTTTTATCAATATGTATATATATATATATATGTATATCTTTAATATGAATGTAACGTAGGAGCCAAATGCATGACCCATGAAGGGGTGTGTGACCACTTCAGCACTTGCCCAAATGGACCCTACTGAGTCATATTACCAGTAACCACCACACCCACACACAAACACACCCCACCCCACCCAAACCTAACGTGGGGTCCTCCAAGACAGATATAGCTCTCCACCTCATGATCATGGTGATCATGATCGTCATTCACTGCTGATACCACCACCACATCATGCAGTACAATATCTAACCCCTTCTGTTCCGCACTCACACAATGGCTGAATCTTTCTTAGTGGGTATTTTCTTTTCTTTTCTTTTTGCGGGGTGCGTGTAGGAGAACAACGACAAACCGACCTCTCTCACCAGTCAGCGTATCACAGAAGCCCACGTGGTCCCACATTAAGGACCATGCCTCCCCACCCCATCACCCTCGCCACGTGGAGTCATAATCGCGCATGGGACTCATCACTACCACGTGGGTCCCCTCACGCACCCACAACACCCCCCAACCGACTGCAAAAACTAAGTAGTACTCCCTCCACGTTAGTCCGTACACTTCTCCTTATTATTAAAAACGAACACACAAATTAATACGACGCCGTTAATCATCGTCCGTCATCTGTTTGGGATGACGTGTCATGTCCCGAAGTGGTTGTTTGACTGTTTTGTTTAAAAGCCGCTAATTAGTAAGCATTGGAACGTACAGAAAAAGATAAAAACTAAGGGGGAGGGGAATATATACATATATATAACACACCACAAGAAGCAAACAGAAACACTCATTCATTCACCCAAAAAAATAAAGAAACACTATATTCTTCTCTATATTTGATTTCAATATAAAATCCAGATACATTAGAAACCAAGCCCCAAAATTAAAATTAAAGGAGAAACAAGAAAGGAAAAAAAAAAACTAACATTGAAAGTTAGTTTTAGTTACACATGACCCCATACTAAAACATGAACACCAAGATGAAATCCAGACGCCTTCCAAAATCCGTCAAATTAAAACCACAAAAACAGAAAAAGAAAGAAAAAATATTATATTAAAAAATTTACATAAAAGAGCAGTCATATTCATAATTTCTTTTTATAATAAAACTCTGATATTTTTTTTTTGGTTCGTGCGGTTTGAGATATTGAGAGTTTCTTCTTTTACGATATTGTTCTATAAGGGTTAAAAGGGCAGAAATTTACGGGAGATAGAGACTAAGGTGATCTTGATAAGTCCATTGACTCTGGCTCCAGTATGTTTGATCAACGGTGTTAGGAAGATCAAAGAAACATTGATCTCCACCCGGTTGCCAATCCCCTAAGGATCCGAAACCTCCACCGCTGGATCTGTTTTGCAAGCCGGATAAATCAACTTGTGCCGTTTGATCGAGCAATCCGCCTGTAATCTCTTGCATCTTCAATTCTTGATCGGACATGCTCATCACGGCCTTGAGGTTTTGCTGATGCCACTGATTCTGCTGAACCTGATTGTCCTGACTTTGCTGGTTCAAACGTAACGGTGAAATCGAAATATCCGAGATGTTACTGTATCCGAAAGGCATTGCCTCCGTCGCTGACGACGTGATCAAGCTCGTGAAGCTCCCAATCTCCGAGAATATTCCACAATCCGAACCTTGCTCCAGCAACGTAGACTCGAAGCTAAGATTCGAACTCTGAGCGACAAAGAATTTCGATTCCTGAATATTCAGTAAATTCGAAGCCGAGCTCGTAGAAGGAGCCGAAACCGCTTCGGTTGTGGCGGTTGCGGTAGTGTTATTGTTAGCGGTGAGGCTTGAGCTCTCGCTGCTGGAGTGGGAGTTGGATTTCCGATCAAGAGCCGGCGAAGGTGGAGGCGACGGCGGCGATGTCGTTGCCGACGAAGCTTTCGGTTTAGACCGTTTCGTCTTCCTGCAACCGCCACCAACGGGAACGTTTCGAAGTACGCCGCCTTTGGTCCAGTACCGGCGACAGCTCTTGCAGAAGTGGCGAGGCTGAGAGAGGTTATAGTTGTTGTAGTAACAGAATTTGGTGTTGAGCGAGTCACAACGAGGGCACTTCAAGGCCTGGTGATTCTGATGGAGATGCGGCCTCAGCCTCCGGTCCCCAGTGCTACCTCCAAAGAACCGACCGCCTCCGATTGAATGAATGTCTTGCATTTCAATTGAACTTTTTTCTTTCCCTACGAGATTCTCTCTCTCTCTCTCCCAACAAGAAAACCAAAATATTCCGTTTGTTTCCAATTCGAAAATTTTCCCGGCAAACTCTGAAGAATTTCCGGGAAACTTCTAGGCATTCACACAGTATTGAAAAATGAAAGCAAATCTATCTCTCTTTCGCTATCTCTCTGTTTTCTCTCCCTGTATTTTTGTGCGTTTTGTGTGCGCGGGTGGAGTGTTGTTTGAGAGAATCAGAGGAAAAGAGGCTGTACAAACTGAACTCTGACAAATATCCCCACATACCTTCTCCCAACTCTACTATTTCCAATTTTTTTTTCAACTTTACCAAATCACCCCCTAAACGTCAACAAAATAACATCTCCCCTCCTCATATCCGAAAAGACGGAAACACCCTTAGTGGACATAGTCAAACTGTTCCTAACTCTTTAGTTTGTGAGAAATATTTCAATGTAATGGGTGCATACGCTCTCTCACTACTGACTAATAAAACTCAATGTGGGTCTCACACATAAACGATACGCCTATTCCAGTTTTTGTCTGAGTTCCAGATTGGTGTAATTTCTGAAGTTGAAGTAGGAG
This sequence comes from Ochetophila trinervis, assembly GCA_003254975.1. Classification (NCBI taxonomy): domain Eukaryota; kingdom Viridiplantae; phylum Streptophyta; class Magnoliopsida; order Rosales; family Rhamnaceae; genus Ochetophila; species Ochetophila trinervis. Next base: position 1,488 of record QANX01006182.1, on the reverse strand, counting down.
GAAGTGGGACGTGGCGTGGTTGGAGGGAAGAGGAGGACGGTACGGTCGTGGATGAAGATCGAACCGTCCGTTGGGACACGTGGATGGATGAGAAAGAAGGGGTGTTATTGTCCGCGAGGTCTGGTGGTCGCTTTGTCGGCTATTCTATTTTAAAATTTTTATCCGTTCTTCTACAACGCTGCTTTTACTCTTTCTGCAATATCGGGGGCGTGTCAGTGATAACTGGACCAGGGGGCGCCACGTATCCGGGCTCTATTGGTGAGTTGTCGAAAGTGATTTTTTTTTAACAGTGGAGGGGGGGACTGTACGACGTATCTGACCTCATGCTACTTCCACTGTTGTGCAACACATTCAATTCATTATTTCATTTATTACCAAAGTACTACTATTTTGGGATTAGAAAACCACTGGTATAGATTTAGATTTAGATTAAGGTTGGCTTTCTGGTTAAGTAAACAATATAATATTTTTAATTCAATTTTTTGTTTTGTTTTGGATTTTTTGTTTCATTTCTAATTATAAAACAAATATAAATTTTAGTTAAATGTGCTTGAATGAAAACAGTGTTTTTTTTTTTTTTATCGAAGAATGAAAAACAGTTTATTTTGTATACTTGAAAAATATATTAGAAAAACCATGGAATAAAAATGTATATGACACCAAAAAATATATATCTATTATATTTATATTACATAGAAAATAATAATACTTTTCAAGACAATGATCGTGAAATAACTTTAAGTTCTTTCTTTATACCATATAAAATATTTTATCTTAATTAGACCTCATGCTACTTCCACTGTTGCGCAACACATTCAATTCATTATTTCATTTATTACCAAAGTACTACTATTTTGGGATTAGAAATCACTGTTATAGATTTAGATTTAGATTAAGGTTGGCTTTCTGGTTAAGTAAACAATATAATATTTTTAATTCAATTTTTTCTTTTATTTTGGATTTTTTTTCTTCAATTAAGTATATCAAAGTTCTTTCTAATTATAAACAAATTTAAATTTTAGTTAAATGTGCTTGAATGAAAAACAGTTTATTTTGTACACTTGGAAAAATATTTTAGAGAAACCATGGAATAAAAATGTATATGACACCAAAAAATATATATCTATTATATTTATATTACATAGAAAATAAGAATACTTTTCAAAAATCACGGTAATAACTTTAAGTTCTTTCTTTATACCATATAAAATATTTTATCTATTTACCAAATATATATATATATATTATCTTATAATTAAATATTTTAATATCCTTTCCTTCATAAATTCTCAAAATCCAAGCTTCAGAATGATTTTATATGTTGTTAATGAATTATTAATTCAATAAAATAAAAATACTAATAGTGATGAAAATATAGCGTCGTAAAATGGAAAAGCCAACGTAAATTTCAGCGTTGCTAAATTCATTGTCGCTAAAAATTAGCGATACAAATAAAATATTACAAAATTTGTCTATTACAATCATAGT